>CM040399.1:0-160886 GCA_022702515.1 Ilyophis sp. 1 JC-2022 | reverse complement strand
ATCTGAAGCTTCTGATGGGAGGCCGCCTGGGAATACTAGGTGCTGTACGTTTTTTAAAAAGTTTTGTTTCGCGTTGACGCACGCGATGGTGCCGTTAACCAAGTTAAAAGGTGGAAACTGCAGCTTCCCTGCTTTACAGTGAAGAACAAGAAACTTCGTCATGTCCTAATTATGCAGTCGACAATGTGCACTCTCCTAATTGTGCTCATTTGACCGCGTTGAAAACCGAAATTAAACGGAAAATGCGGCTGTATTTTAAAAACAATTTAATCCGTGTTAGCTCGGGGTAACTTTGCTCACGGCCATACCACACTGAAAACTCCCAAACTCGTCTGATTTCGGATGCTAAGCATTGTCGGGCCTGGTTAGTGCTTGGATGGGAGACCGCCTGGGATTACCAGGTGCTGTAAGCTTTTTAAAAAGTTTTGTTATGCAATTTCATACGCGATGGCGCCGTTCACCAAGTGAAAAGGTGGAAACTGCAGCCTCACTGTCGTCACAGTGAAGAACGTGAAACGTCGTCATGTTCGAATTATGCTGTCGACAATGTACACTCTCGTAATTGTGCTCCTTTGACTGCGTTGATAACCAACATTAAACGGAAAAGGCGGATGTACTTAAAAAACAATTTAATCCGTTGTAGTAAAATAAATAGAATAATCCTTTCACCGCCCCGTCGGGAGGGGTCGGGATCACTCCACTACAAGTAATTGAAACTTTCTCCCAATTAGACACTAACTTCCAGAGTCTGGTATAACGTAATTTATTGTATATAAATTCGCATGAATATACATACCCAGGCTGATCGGCTAGACATACACATATTAAACAATATTACAACACTCTCAATCACACAGTCCAGTCTTAGTCCGTCAATATCATGCTCACCCACAAGACGTAAACACCGTTCCGTTGATGACAGAGACAAAACAACACTAGCACTGGGCCAACTCAGATGACCCCGTTATATGCGTCTTTCAAACCACACCCCACGTGATCTAAAGTTTGAAAGCGCCTCCCCCCTGGGGAATATATTCCACGGTCTGCAGCGGTCTCTGCTGGTCTTATTTAGCATTACAATTGGCCTGTGTTTTATATTATAGTTTAACTGAAATACCATGATTTAATTATATCAAAGACAGTCTGGCCATGGTCTGACCATAGTTGTTAATTACATAATAATACCCTGCTATGATGGGTTATATAATACTAGCTATAAACCTTTAATTGTTATTCATCACAGGTATGTACAATTATAAACCAAGCATAACACCTTCCTTTGTGATTTGAAACATTATCTGTACTAACATATTCTTTTATACTAACGGGTTGTGGATGAAGAACGATAACTTATTTGTCAAATGTATTTTATACTAAATGTTTGTTGCAGAACAAAGGAAATGTTTTCCTTGAATTTACCAAACTCTATTAGCTGCTGAAACTGCACACACACACACATTTCCAAGCCTAGGGGGCCAGATGTCTTTTTAATGACCGGGCCTCAAGGCATTCTTGGGAAGATCCACACCCTATCTCTTCGGCTGATCTAGGACCATAAATGTGTCCCTTGTGAGTGTGTGTATGCAGGTGTGAATGGGTCCTTTTACCTCCTTATCAAGATACGTATATCACTCTGATGTTTGAATATACAAATGTAACTGAAATAGTCTCTGATTGTTCTACCATATGGCTTTTGCCTAAGAATAAGCTTTCCCCATCAATTCACTAACGTGGGGATGCGCACGCATGTCCTTGATTTACCAGTGTTAAAGATGAGCTCATTCTATGTGCCTGGCTCCGGACCATGCCCTACCCGATCACACAGATACAAATCACCGAGTTTGTTTTTCCTTCCTTGGCATGAATGTGTGCTCGTGAGTGCACGGTCATAAATTTGAAGTGTGCTGGTTGGGCCTCTTAGGGTGTCTTGGAATAGACACCCTTCCAACACAGAGAAGCATCTCCCTTTTGACACCATTGTTTCATATAGAAAGTCCTATAGCATGATATATAATTATGTATAAATAATGAATAACCTATATTTTTACACAACACCGTGTTAGCTCGCTGCACCTTTGCTCACGGCCATACCACACTGAAAACGCCCGAACTCGTCTGCTCTCGGAAGCTAAGCAGTGTCGGGCCTGGTTAGTACTTGGATGGGAGACCGCCTGGCAATACCAGGTGCTGTAAGCTTTTTTTTAAGTTTAGTTTTGCAATTTCGTACGCGATGGCGCCGTTCACCAAGTTAAAAGGTGGAAACTGCAGCCTCACTGTCGTCACAGTGAAGAACGTGAAACGTCGTCATGTCCGAATTATGCTGTCGACAATGTGCACTCTCGTAATTGTGCTCCTTTGACTGCGTTGATAACCAACATTAAACGGAAAAGGCGGATGTATTTAAAAAACAATTTAATCCGTGTTAGCTCGCTGCACCTTTGCTCACGGCCATACCACACTGAAAACGCCCGAACTCGTCTGATCTCGGAAGCTAAGCAGTGTCGGGCCTGGTTAGTGCTTGGATGGGAGACCGCCTGGGATTACCAGTTGCTGTAAGTCTTTTTAAAAGTTTTGTTATGCAATTTCGTACGCGATGGCGCCGTTCACCAAGTTAAAAGGTGGAAACTGCAGCCTCACTGTCATCACAGTGAAGAACGTGAAACGTCGTCATGTTCGAATTATGCTGTCGACAATGTACACTCTCGTAATTGTGCTCCTTTGACTGCGTTGATAACCAACATTAAACGGAAAAGGCGGATGTACTTAAAAAACAATTTAATCCGTGTTAGCTCGCTGCACCTTCGCTCGCGGCCATACCACACTGGAAAAAAAAAACGCCCGATCTCGTCTGATCTCGGAAGCTAAGCAGTGTTGGGCCTGGTTAGTACTCGGAAGGGAGACCGACTAGGAACACCAGGTGCTGTGAGGAATGAAAGGTGATTGATGGTTGATTGGAACGTGAGTTTGGATAGTTGATTGGATTTGGTTGCATCTGGAAGATGTGAAATTGATGAGTTATTGAAGTGTAAGTATGAAAGATTGTACGTTAAGGATTAAGATTAGTATAAAGAAGTTAAGAGTATGGATGGTTTGATTTAAAAAATATTTAACTGCTCTAAAAATTAGACCCCCTGTTACACCCAGACTATCACCAGTGCTTCATAAAAAAATCTTCTGAAGCTTCTGATGGGAGGCCGCCTGGGAACACCAGGTGCTGTAAGCTTTTTAAAAAGTTTTGTTTTGCGTTGACGCACGCGATGGTGCCGTTAACCAAGTTAAAAGGTGGAAACTAGCGGCACGGTGGCGCAGTGGTTAGCACTGTTGCCTCACAGCATGAAGGTACCGAGTTCGAATCCCGGCCGAGGGCCTTTCTGTGCAGAGTTTGTATGTTCTCCCCGTGTCTGCGTGGGCTTCCGCCCACAGTCTAAAAACATGCCAGCTAGGTTAATTCGAGACTCTAAATTGCCCATAGGTATGAATGTGTAAGTGAATGGTGTGAGTGCTATAATTATAAAAATAAATAAATAAAAACAAATAAAAAAAAAGGTGGAAACTGCAGATTCCCAGCTTTACAGTGAAGAACATGAAACTTCGTCATGTCCTAATTATGCAGTCGACAATGTGCACTCTCCTAATTGTGCTCATTTGACCGCGTTGTAAACGGAAAATGCGGCTGTATTTTAAAAACAATTGAATTCGTGTTAGCTCGGTACCATTTTGCTCACGGCCACATCACTCTGAAAACGTTTTTGTTTGAGGAGGAACCAGTCGCAAGAGAATCTAAAGTTAGTGTGTTTGGGTTTTGTTTAAACTGTTTATTTGTGTTGGTTTCGGTGGGTGAGTGTATATACGTGGTTGTAGTTTTGTTTTCCCCCCAGCAGCTTTTCCTGTTTGGGGGATATTGTGCGTCTTTTTTTGTTTGTTTTAAAATGTTTCGGACGGATAACATGGCGCAGGACGAAGGAACGGAACAGACGAAGGGAAAGGAGAGAGATATGGGGAACGATGAAACGAAGAATACAGAGAGGGTGTTTTTGAAGAATCTGACGGTTGGAGTAGAAATTGAGGGAGAAGAAAGGATTACTATGATGGAATTACTAAAAGCAACGAAAGAGTGTTGCGGAAATGTAATCGGATGTCGTTTTAAATCGCCGACGAAATACGAAATCACAATGAACAATATAAGCGGTAAAGAAAGGCTAATGGATGGGTTTAAAATTAAAAACAGCACAGTGATGGCAAAGGAGCTCACCAATGACGAACTTGTGGTATCTTTCATAAATTTACCAAACTACACAGAGGATAAAGAAATTGTAAACAAACTGACGGAGTGGGAGGTGAAAGCAATTTCACCGATCAAGAGAAGATTGTGGCCAGGGACCAATTTTGCGGACGGCACGCGTTTCTGCCGAGTTAAATTTAATGAAACTGTCAAATCGTTACCGTACTCAACAAAATTTGACACAATGGAAGGGGTACAATTCTTTCGTGTGATTCACGATAGGCAGGTAAAAGTGTGCAGACTTTGTGTGCAGCCAGGACATATCTTAAGAGAATGCCCTGACTTTAAATGTTTTAAGTGCGGGCAGCGAGGGCACTATGCAAGAGAATGTTTCAATTATTGCGATATCTGTAAAACGAAGAAGGAGGCATGCATATGTAAACAGGAAGGAGAAGATAGTGAGGAGCTAATTCAGGGCTCTGACGAGGGAACCATTGGGAGCAGCCTGGAGGGGGTGCTTCTTACACAGAGCCTGTCCAAGGAGGGAGAGAGTGGGCTGTGTGCTTCCCAGGTGCCTGGGCCTAGCAAGACACATGGGAATACCCTGAAGATGGATAAGGATAAAGAGAAGGTTGATAATGATGGGAATCTTTCTAGAGGAAAAAAACAACAGAGGATTGGTTCTGCACAAGACGAGGAGGTCCCTGCTGCAAACGCCAATATCGTGGAAATAATTGTTGCTGAAGAGGTGCCGGAGAGTCTGGAGATGGACAGTATATCAGACTCTGATGAAGAAATGAGCCTGGCAAATGCAAGAGTCCAGGCTGCAAGGAAGAGAGGGGTGGACATAGGGAAAGCTGGAAAAGGAAGAGCAAGAGGATGCAAAGTAAAAAGAATTATAAAATAATTATGCGGTGTTTGGAATTTGTTGGAAAAAAAGGGATGTGGGTGTGAATCTGTTTAAATATTGTACTAAGTAATGCTAGATATGTAATTTGTGTGCGAAGGAATTTGGCTTATCATGAAAAGAAAAAAGTGAACATCCAAGTTTTGTTTGAGACAATTGTCTGAAAAAATGTACATTTAATTTCAAAGTATTTAAGAACGGAAATGTTTGAAAAAATTATTTGTGGAGGGCAGTAGATTCATTTCAATCAGTAAATGATGGAGGACTGAATTATAATTTTTTGAAGGTTCTGGTTTAAATAATGTCTTGAGGTTATTTTGGTGAATACAAAAAGATAAGTACTCATTTTGCCAATGTTGGATAAATGGTTATGATGTAAATGACATTTAGCCTAAATGGAAATTTAAAAAAAAATAATAATAATAATAATTTTGTTGTAATTGTGATATATTGTTTTGTATGTGTCGTTTCTAATGAAGAAATGTATGTTTTCAATGTTGTAAAAATTGCTATTTTTTATAATAAAAAAAAAACAAAAAAAAAACAAAAAAAAAAACGCCCAAACTCGTCTGATCTCGGAAGCTAAGCAGTGTCGGGCCTGGTTAGTACTTGGATGGGAGACCGCCTGAGAATACCAGGTGCTGTAAGCTTTTTTAAAAGTTTTTTTTTGCTTTGACGCACGCGATGGCGCCATTCAGCCAGTTACAAGGTGGAAACTGCAGCCTCACTGTCTTTACAGTGAAGATCATGAAACGTCGTCGTGTCCTAATTATTTTTTTGCCTTTTTTGTCTTGTTTTTTTAAAGCTATTTCAATTTACGGGATTCAATTCGGACGCACAATGCGTGTTATGTTTACATGTGTATGTGGTTGTATATAGCCTATATATGCACATATGTATCTTTTTATTTCAGTTATTTTTATTGTCATTATTTTCTCTTTTCTGTATAAATGACCACCTATGTGAAGTTAAATAAAAAATTGATCACAAACAAAAAATATACGATGCTGTGTGTTATTGTATCTATCCATACAGTAGCCGACAACAAGCAACTCATATGCCTTCCCCAGTGTCATAGAATGAATCGCCTTAATAAAAAAGCAACATTAAAAACATTCCCATTTCTAGGCCAGTTATTAGGCCAAACTATCCTACCTATCCTATTTGAACAGCAATAATCATTAGGCAATGTGCTTAAAATAGGTGTTCATAGTGCAGGTATTGTTATCAAAACCTGATTTTGCACCTACATAGGTTAGGTGTGGCTATAGGTGTGTTTATTGCTGCAATGTTGTCATCAAAATCTATTTTTAAACCCATGATTTAACTTCTCTAAAAATTAGAACCCCTGTTACACCCAGACTATCACCAGTGGTTCATAAAAAAATCTTCTGAAGCTTCTGATGGGAGGCCACCTGGGAACACCAGGTGCTGTAAGCTTTTTAAAAAGTTTTGTTTTGCGTTGACGCACGCGATGGTTCCGTTCACCCAGTTAAAAGGTGGAAACTGCAGCTTCCTTGCTTTACAGTGAAGAACATGAAACTTCGTCATGTACTAATTATGCAGTCGACAATTTGGACTCTCCTAATTGTGCTCATTTGACCGCGTTGAAACCCGAAATTAAACGGAAAATGCGGCTGTAGTTTAAAAACAATTTAATCCGTGTTAGCTCGGGGCAACTTTGCTCATGGCCATACCACACTGAAAACGCCCGAACTCGTCTGATCTCGGAAGCCAAACAGTGTCGGGCCTGGTTAGTGCTTGGATGGGAGACCGCCTGGCAATACCAGGTGCTGTAAGCTATTTTTTTAAGTTTAGTTTTGCAATTTCGTACGCGATGGCGCCGTTCACCAAGTTAATAGATGGAAACTGCAGCCTCACTGTTGTCACAGGGAAGAACGTGAAACGTCGTCATGTCCGAATTATGCTGTCGACAATGTACACTCTCGTAATTGTGCTCCTTTGACTGCGTTGATAACCAACATTAAACGGAAAAGGCGGATGTATTTAAAAAACAATTTAATCCGTGTTAGCTCGCTGCACCTTTGCTCACGGCCATACCACACTGAAAACGCCCGAACTCGTCTGATCTCGGAAGCCAAACAGTGTCGGGCCTGGTTAGTGCTTGGATGGGAGACCGCCTGGCAATACCAGGTGCTGTAAGCTATTTTTTTAAGTTTAGTTTTGCAATTTCGTACGCGATGGCGCCGTTAACCAAGTTAAAAGGTGGAAACTGCAGCTTCCCTGCTTTACAGTGAAGAACATGAAACTTCGTCATGTCCTAATTATGCAGTCGACAATGTGCACTCTCCTAATTGTGCTCATTTGACCGCGTTGAAAACCGAAATTAAACGGAAAATGCGGCAGTATTTTAAAAACAATTTAATCCGTGTTAGCTCGCTGCATCTTTGCTCACGGCCATACCACACTGAACTCCCTGAGTGAAGTACCCGGATAGTCTACAGCGTCATAGTTTGAAAGTGAGAGAGAGTGTTTGTTGCAGTTGTAGCGTCTTTTCGTTCGTGAAATTCCTTCTAAGTTTGTTTGTTTCTGTGTTTTCTTGTTTAATCCCCCAGCAGCTCTGCTGTTTGGGGGATACACTACCCCCTGTTTTTTTTCGTTGTTTGTAAAAATGAGTGAAAGTGTAGAAAATCGGACGGATAAAAGGGCAAAAGACCAAGGAACGGCACAGACTACGACTCAGAATGCGGATAAAATGGCAAAAGACCAAGGAACGGCACAGACTACGACTCAGAATGCGGAAAATGGATTATATGAACACGGCAACGACGAAGAAAATGTATCGGAACAACAAAGGAATTACAAAAAGGAATTGACGGTTAGTGTGGAGATTGTAGGAGAGGATAGGATTACAATGATGGAATTGCTGCGACGCATAAAAGAAGTATGTGGAATTGTAACAGGTTGTAGATATAAAACGCCTACGAAATATGAAGTTACGATGCAGACGGAAGGAGAGAAACTGAAATTGATTGACGGTTTTAAAATCAGAAATACACGGATTTTAGCAAGGGAACTGTGCAATGATGAACTAGTTGTTTCATTTATGAATCTACCAGTTTACATAGATGATGCAGAGATACTAGCAAAGCTGAGTATATGGGGAGTTAAAGCTGCATCAGTGATTAAGAGGAGGAAGTGGCCTGGAACTGATATTGCAGACGGAACGCGGTTTTTAAAAGTAAAATTCACAGAACAAGTGAAATCACTACCGTATTCAACAAAATTTAACACACTCGAAGGAGCGGAATACTTTCGCGTAATTCACGACAGGGTGTGTAGACTGTGTATTCAGCCGGGGCACGTATTGAGAGAGTGCTCAGAGTTTTTGTGCCGCAAATGCGGGAAACAGGGACATTACGCCAGAGAATGCAATGTGGTGTTTTGCCATGCATGCAGGAGGGAAAGGGAAGATTGCATTTGTGGCGAAGAGGAGGAACGAGAGTGCAGGCATTCAAATGAACAAAAGCTAGCACAGGTTAATGAGGAAGTGGAAGAGATGCCCTTGCGGGAAGAGAGAGACGTACAAAAAGCGGGAGAGATACAAACTGAGTCCCAGCCTTCTCAGTCAGAGGTTTCACAGGCGGAGGATGGCTCAGCAGAGATTCGAAATCCAAAAGAAATGGGCAGCACGTTCGACGATGTCCACCCGGAGGAGCTGCGGAGCCAGACACAGGACGCTCAGAGTGAGAGTAAGGTGGGGGCTGCTCAGGACTCCACTCTGCTGCTCGGGAACAGTGGAGAAGAAAGGGAAGAAGAGATGGTGACAAAGCCCTCGGGAGGTGCAGGTGCAGCTGGAAAGGAGGGCCAGGAGAATGAGAGCGATGTACTCGCAATCAGATGGGATAGAGGAAGAAGGAATGATGATGGAGGATTATGAAGATGAAGCCGAAGGGCAGCAAGATATCACGGACATGCGGAGATGCTCTTTAGAAGAGAAGAGAAAGAGAGTAATGGAGAGAATACAAAAGGAAGGAAAAAAGCAAAAGAAAGGCAGCCGATTAAAAGGCACTATGGGCCGCATGGATGGGCTCCAGGGCAGAGCGGGACGCACAAAAAGAGAAGCGGATGTAAGTACAAAAGAAAGAAGAATAGTTTAAAAAGCATTGGATTAAATTATATAATCTATTGTTTACAATTATAAAAATAATATCCTTAAATGCAAACGGACTGAGAGACTCAGATAAATTGCAGCAGATATTATTTGCATTGAAAGGAGACATTTTATGTTTACAAGAAACTCATTGGACAGATGAAATAATGGAGACTGTACAGAAACATTGGAAAGGACAAGTATTTGTTAATAATGGGAATTTGAGATCATGTGGTATAGCAATTTTGGCAAACACGATTTTGAAAAGGTTTTTGTGGACAAGTGTAATTTAATTTCTATTAATCGTGCAGGAAAATTGGTTTATAATTTTTAAAGGTTCAAATGTGTGTGTATATATAAATACATAAATATATAGGTCGACTTTGTGTATTGAGATTAATGGAGGATTGGATGACTACATTTGTTTATTAGAATTAAGATGATGAATGATAATTGTTTACATGTCTATGTATGCATCTTGTAATTTGTGTAATTATTGAAAATGTACTTTGTTTGTAATTGTCTATTTTTATTAAAAAAAAAAAACGCCCGAACTCGTCTGATCTCGGAAGCTAAGCAGTGTCGGGCCTGGTTAGTACTTGGATGGGAGACCGCCTGGGAATACCAGGTGCTGTAAGCTTTTTTTAAAGTTGTGTTTTGCTTTGACGCACGCGATGGCGCCATTCAGCCAGTTATAAGGTGGAAACGGCAGCCTCACTGTCTTTACAGTGAAGATCATGAAACGTCGTCGTGTCCTAATTATTTTTTTGCCTTTTTTGTCTTGTTTTTTGAAAGCTATTTCAATTTACGGGATTGAATTCGGACCCACAATGCGTGTTATGTTTACATGTGTATGTGGTTGTATATAGCCTATATATGCACATATGTTGTTGTGGCTTGAGAATCTCAGTTTTCTCCAAGTCCGCCAACTTGTTCGTTGTTTCCAATTTCATGTTTAAAGTTTTCAGTCAAAGTTAAAGTATTTAATCCAAAAGTTAGAGTCTTCAGTCCAAACTTAAAGTTTTCAATAAAGACGGTTCAGAGTTAGAGTTTTTAAAATACAGAAGTTCCAGGCAAGCTCTTCAAACAGGTTTAGACTTTATTCAGCAAAAATGCTTGTACAAAGACGAGTCCTATCCGCGGATAGAAGCGTCGATATTCAGTTTGTCACATGTTTTATACACTGTCTGCATATCCGTTTCCCCGCCCCGGGACACTTGTTTACCAATCACAGACATGTGGGGCGTAATTGGTGTTTTTTCTACCCTTATTTGATGTTAGGGGCATTTCTTATACCTGATCACATGGCCACTATGGTTTTCCTGTGGGGGCGTATTCAAGACCTTATGCGTCACAATAGTTTTTCATGTGGGGGTGGCCTTAAGTTCACCCTGACCTTTATCTGATCTCACCCCTTTTGTTCGGTTTAGACCATTGTGACGCAGAACCTGTAATTTCTGTTTAAAATATATATATATCTGCCATATGTGTATGTGGTTTAACAATTTTTACTAGTTGGTAGTTTCAAAATATATCAAGTTCAGGTTATACATGCATTTTGCAGATTCATATCTATCACAACAATTTATCATACCATGTAGCTTATTAGACCGAACCCTTTCACTGCCTCCTAGACAGAGTTTATTAGGAAGGTCAACTCCCCAATCTCATCCTGCAGGTGGCCTCACTATTGTATGCTAATTCTCTGGCTCTTATTCACAGGTGTTTGGTCAGGGCCACTTCCTGTGGTCCTGCGGCTTCAAAGCATTGTGTCTAATCTGTATCTTGCCAAGAGTTTACAGATCTGGTACACAAACTGCAGTCATATACACGTCATGAGTCCACATTTATAAAGCCGCGAAGCAACAATTCAGCGTGTGACCTGGAGGGGGCACCCGGATCCCCGCAGGCCTATACGTATGCGGTATTTGAAGGATTTACATATGGGAAATGGAAATATTTTACTACATTCCCCCCTTTCGGAGTCAGGCTTGGCTCCGACACAGTTACCGCGGAGACACCACGCAGGGAGGGGTGGGCGCAGAGAAAAGCCACCGGAAAAAGAAAATATAAATGAACACTTTGATCCTTCGAGCCTCCCTCTCTCTGGGGCGCAGCTCCAGGCTAGATCCCTTTCCGCTGAATTCCTTTACCCAGACTCCTCTGAGTAAAAGGACATTTCAGCCTTTCTGCTTCCCAATGCTTTCTTTTCAAAAACACTGATCACAGAAAGCACTACTCGCTTACTAACTCATTCGGTTTCAGCTTATAGTGGCCTGACTGTACATTGAGCCGGATGCGGCGGCCATCTCTCATGGTCTTATTACCCTCTGCGATCCGACCGGCCGGTGACCCAGTCGATAGCGATCTCCAGTCCTGCATCTAATCAGGACCCCGTAGTAGCTGTTAACCACCCAGTTAGAAACCGACGGTCTGATCCCTATCCCACTTTGCTATGGGTATAGAAACTTTGACCGTTTTCACCAGCCTTGCCTGTTCACAGAGGTCGTCTCTTACGCCCCTCTGCTAGGTGTGGACTGTCATCCACGTACCACGTACTGCCTGCACACTTACATGCGACAGCTACGCCGACTAGACGGTACCACGGCAGTATGTCCATTCATACTTCATCAGACACGGGGGCCTTCAGTCTTCTCCCCAGCACTATATACTGTTTTTAACGTGCCCTCGGAACTTTGCAATTCCGCCGCCGTCTGTTTCCCGCTAGGTTCGGGGTGCCTAATCCCCTGCCTAACGGGAAGTATGTACCCTCAAACTTTTTTCTGTCTGTAGCCATTAGCTTGATAGAACCATTCAGTGTTTAAACTCCAGCTTTACCATCACGGGAGAGGAGCTGATGTGAAGGGGAGGGGGAGGGCTGGGGGACTGGAGGGGAGGGAAAGGGGGAGGGTGGGTGAGTTCCAACAGGCCGGGGGCAGGTCTCAGCAGACCGTCTTGGCCGCGGAAAGTGGTAAAGGTGGGGGCAGAGGGATCGGTGGCAGGCTGAGGGGTAGGGGGCCGGGGGGTAGGGGTAAGGGGCGGGAATGGGTAGGGGTAGGGGTAAGGGTAGGGGGCGTGTGGGCTCTATAAGCAATAAAATTATCGGACCAGATTACTCAGCCATCTTGTTCCATGCATGTGACTTTTTCACGGGTTGCTAGACAGGTGGAGGTGTGCCCTTCGCCATATGGGCTAGGGAATGACCCCGGACAACCTGTCTTACCGTAAATACAGCGAGCATGTCCTCATCGTCAGCAATTCGCTGGGGATATGTGTCCCCATCCATAGTCACACACCTATGCGTAGTTTTAATAGAAAGCAAAACACAAAAGCAAAATCCCCTGCCTACGGGGGCGGGAGAGAATAAGGATAAATAACCCACAACAAAAGGGTTTTCAATAAAACAGCTAAGCACAAGCTTATATACAATCTGTCACAGTACAGGAGGGCGTCGATGTCACGGTACGGGAGGTCCTCGATCACTTCATACATCGGGGGTCCCTGTATCGGGGGTGTGGGTGTATGTAGACAGCGGAGTCCTCAACGTCAGGTCGGTGGAAATTCTCGTAGTAGTAGTAGTGGCTGGCTGGTGGGGTCGTTCCGTGGTGCCAGGGGTGGTAGGGTTGCTTTGGCACCGGGATGGCTCAGTCTGTGTGTCCGTTGCTACTGGGAGGGTGCCCGCATCCTCCACTATGAATTCCAATGGTTCTGGTGAAAAAAGATCTCATACGAAGTATCAAGCAGGACACTACAAGCAGGAGGACCAGCAATGTATTTATTAGTCAAATATGTACTATACGGTGAAAAGGGCGTCACTGGGATATAAATGAAGACAAAAATCTACCCCAATTGGTTAACATGTTGACAGATTTAGGACTTGAATGATTGGATGGATGCGATGACTCCAGACATAGATGATAAGCGAAGTCTTTGTATGTCAGATAACTTTTTTCAGTCAAATTATCAAGTGCACCATGCTACGCAATAAAGTAATACACGGATACTCGACTCGCTTTATGGATTTACTTTGCTTAATGTGAGAGAAGGGCATCCTTGTGCTTTACAATTGATATTTTACTGGGCTATAAAAGGTAGGCTAACGTTTTAATTGTGCGTTGCTTGCTTGCATGTGTGTGTGTGTGTGTCCTACTTCTCACAAGGAGGTGTGTTGATTCAGTGCTCCGTTAACGTCCACTTTGATGCGCAGCAAGCAAAACAAAAGGCAGAGTAGCTACCGTAACTCAACTCGAACGTTTCACAGGGCCGTGAAACCAACCAAATTATCAAGTGCACCAATTAGAGGATTTTCCGTTTGTTCAGAACAGAGCTCTTCGGCTCTTTTGACCATTAATCCTAAATCCTGAGCTATAATTTGGTAATTCAAAATATAAACACCAATAAATCACAAAATAAAACCCAGAAAATTCGAAATCAAACAAAACCTACAGTAAGAAGGAAATTAATATCCATTTCGACACTTTGATCCTTATCCATAGCTGAACAACTCTCTCTCACTTCCCCTTCCCCGCAAAGTCTCCGACCAGATTCCCACAACCAATCCCACACAGCACATCCGCTATCATTTTATTTATAGTTGAACAATTTTCTCCTACTTTTTTTTTCTTGCAAAGTCTTTGATCAGATCCTCATAACCAATCTTACATAGCACATCTGCTTCTATACATAAGAGAGATAAGGCACCCAGCCTGCCTTGTTGCATAATTGTTCTGAGGGGATTTCTTAAACAAAACACTTGTAAAACTAGTGTTTAACAAATAAACTGAAATAAATTTCCCGATGTTCTATCAAAAAAGGCTGGAATAAATAAAACTAAATAGTACTGAAAATGAATTTATTCGTAAACTAAATGCATTAAAAATATCTCCAAGAATAGCATTAACCGCATTCAAGATATATAAAACGTACTTCCATTTTATCGATTAAACAGCCAGAGCTGAGTGTGCTATTGGACTAGTCATTACGCAATTCAAAGCAAGAATGAGGTAAAGAATGCACATGCAATTAACACCAGTGACAGTTGGCAACTAAACTAAGAACTTACGAGCTACTACCCGTCACTTGCGCTGTTTCAAACGCGTACTATACTTGTTCAAAACTTGTATAACTTCCAATCTGTGAGCACAGTGTACTTTATTTTGCAGGATAAACATGATGACACAGGAGAGAACGCTTTATACACAGAACTTATTCATTTTTCATTAAATTTTGAAAATGGCTATAATTTTAATTAATTTAATAATTTAAATGGTAAATTCGGCTATGAAAAATTTCTGAGGTGCCCCCCTTGCATTTTCTCACTTTTTACTTTATTTAGATTATACATTCCTGTTAAATCTATTCCACTTTTGTTACAATCCAATTTCAATCCTAGGGCTAGAATAGCATCGCTGCCCAGCATATTTACAGGAGAATTTTTACATATCATCCACTTTGCTCGACACTATTCGATGGGCCCCCCACATGCATTTGCTTCCCCCTTTTATTACCTTGTACGGCCACCGAAGCAGGGACGCCGGAGAAGGTGCAGACTATCGTCGGTTGGGGGATATCCGGCCACTCACCGGTCCGGGAGACGGGGACGGTACCAATATCAGCGTCTGATTCAGTAAGCAGTTCTTTGGCTCTCAATTCCTTCAACTGCAAATGCAGCAGCTTCTTTTGGGCCTCTTTCAACGGTAATTCCAGTTTCTTGCCTTCTTTTCTGTGCCTTCCCACAGCATGGCTCACAGTGTCCACAAACTGGTTGTGTGGCATGGTGGTCATGCCAACCACTTCATTCAAGCGGGTCTTTGCCTTGTCTGGTAATCCCTCCAGTATGGTTTTCCGGAACAATGTGACCATTATAGGATCCTGTTGTATATCCCTGTCGGTCAATGTCCTCCATCTGCGCAGCTGGTTATGCACATATGTCACTGGGGCCTCGGTTTCTTTTATGGGTATTCCCGTCAAAGTGGCGACTTCTGGCCTGGTGGGATATATCGCTCTCAGGGCACCCCCCACATGGGCCCTTACAGTGTTAAAAGAAGTCCCATCCACAGCGCTCTGCTGCACTTGGTTCCTGCGAAAGCCAGCAGCCGAAAAGACGTCCAACATCGCCAATCCCCACAGCTTTCCCAGGAGTGCCCCCAGATCCCCCCCCCGACAGCATCCGCTCCGCCATCTCCTCCCCCAGCATCCCGACCCAGCGGCTCGCACCTTCCTGCAAATTGGGGAGAGTGGTGATTAGATTTTGCATGTTCTGAGGACCATGGAGCGCAATGCCCTATTATATCTAGTGGGCACACATATTGCGTACCTTGCTTGCTGCTTTTTTTACTTTGTCGGCCTAGTGCCTCATACTCAAATTTTTTTATTTTTCTTCCTTTTCTCTTGCGTTTTACGAGTTATTTTTCAAGTTCTAACATCACTATTTTTACACTTTTGTTTCTTATTATTAATGGGATATCCCCCCCCTTTTTTCCCTCTATCCTCCTGCCTGTCTCGGAACTTTCTGTTAGGTTGGGATAAATACCCCTCCTTCCCCCGTATTCTCGTGTTTGCACAGGAGTGCACGGGGGAGGATTTCTCTAGCCGGCCCAGCGGCCTCTCATCCTGTTCACTTCCTGTTCACTTCTAAAACACTCAAGTATGGTTTTTCCTGATTCCAATTTTAATATTCCTCTTTTCGGATTTATCTTTAGGTTTATAATTTTGTATTATTCCTATCATCTCTCATATTTTTACATCAAACGAGCCTTCTTTGGGCTATTTAGCGGTCAATTTTTAGTCCGGTTATGCCATTTTTTCGAAACATGTTTTATGTCACTCACGCAGGAAGGACATTCTCGGGCTAACACCTCAACTGGTGTGGGCTTCTCATTTAATATTTAATTTATCATTTTGACTTTTTTATTTTGACAGTTTATTTCGTTTTTACTCTATATTTACCGGGGGCTTTTAATTTAATTTAAATTTTATCTATTTATTTATTTTTCCAAATCTTTAAACACTTTTACGGTTTCCTATCTCTTCTATTCTCCACACACTGTGAACACTTTTAGTCATGCATTCTATATACCGTGTGTCTTTCACAATTATTCATTCCTCCAATATACATTTCTACAACAATTATTCATACATCCAATATATTGTATGTCTATAACTGTTCACTACTCTGTACTGTCAGGTCACTTAAATCCTCCCGTGTCGGGGCACAGGCAGACACAGTACATTTACACTACTCTGTACTGTCAGGTCACTTAAATCCTCCCGTGTCGGGGCTCAGGCAGACACAGTACATTTACACTACTCTGTACTGTCAGGTCACTTAAATCCTCCCGTGTCGGGGCTCAGGCAGACACAGTACATTTACACTACTCTGTACTGTCAGGTCACTTAAATCCTCCCATGTCGGGGCTCAGGCAGACACAGTACATTTACACTACTCTGTACTGTCAGGTCATTTTATCCTCCCTCTTATATTAGGGCCAAGGCTGACACGGAACTATTATATGCCGTCAGGTCACTTCTTCCTCCCTCTTATATTAGGGCCCAGGCAAACACAGTATATTCACAAACATTTGACTTACCCTACTTATCCGGGGTTAAGTCAACACAGCAGACACTTTGCTCAACACCTCTTACAGTAATCTGCACTACCCCCTTCCTGGGCGTCCTCGGTGGGTATCCTAGAACACCTCTGCAAAAGTACAATGTTAGCACCAGTATCTTTTGTCAATGTCCCTCAGTATCGAGCACCTGTGTAGGCCTCTAACCTACTAAACCAATGACAGTCCTTTTAAGCAAAGTAATAAAATTCATACACACATGCATATATTTACAGCAGTTTCACACAACGGTTCAATCTCTCTGTTCACACTCACAGCTCGCTGCGCGCCCTTGAAGAGCCTGCCTGTTTCCTTCATCAAATTTAGTTCGGAATAAGTTCAAGTGGGTTAAATTGCCCGAGAGGATCCAACTCCAGGCACCGTTGGGGAGGGGGGTAGGAGAAAGAGCAGCCCCCAAGTTTTTAATCCCAAGCTGAAGTTTTTTATCTCAGCTTGGTGCTTTATTTCAGACGGCCGTCTGTCAAGGGCTCCTCCTGTCGTCCGACCCCACTCCCAGGCACCAGGAGCTGGATTTGGTCCTCTTTCGGGTCCCTTCGTGGTCGCCAATTGTTGTGGCTTGAGAATCTCAGTTTTCTCCAAGTCCGCCAACATGTTCGTTGTTTCCAATTTCATGTTTAAAGTTTTCAGTCAAAGTTAAAGTATTTAATCCAAAAGTTAGAGTCTTCAGTCCAAACTTAAAGTTTTCAATAAAGACGGTTCAGAGTTAGAGTTTTTAAAATACAGAAGTTCCAGGCAAGCTCTTCAAACAGGTTTAGACTTTATTCAGCAAAAATGCTTGTACAAAGACGAGTCCTATCCGCGGATAGAAGCGTCGATATTCAGTTTGTCACATGTTTTATACACTGTCTGCATATCCGTTTCCCCGCCCCGGGACACTTGTTTACCAATCACAGACATGTGGGGCGTAATTGGTGTTTTTTCTACCCTTATTTGATGTTAGGGGCATTTCTTATACCTGATCACATGGCCACTATGGTTTTCCTGTGGGGGCGTATTCAAGACCTTATGCGTCACAATGGTTTTTCATGTGGGGGTGGCCTTAAGTTCACCCTGACCTTTATCTGATCTCACCCCTTTTGTTCGGTTTAGACCATTGTGACGCAGAACCTGTAATTTCTGTTTAAAATATATATATATCTGCCATATGTGTATGTGGTTTAACAATTTTTACTAGTTGGTAGTTTCAAAATATATCAAGTTCAGGTTATACATGCATTTTGCAGATTCATATCTATCACAACAATTTATCATACCATGTAGCTTATTAGACCGAACCGTTTCACTGCCTCCTAGACAGAGTTTATTAGGAAGGTCAACTCCCCAATCTCATCCTGCAGGTGGCCTCACTATTGTATGCTAATTCTCTGGCTCTTATTCACAGGTGTTTGGTCAGGGCCACTTCCTGTGGTCCTGTGGCTTCAAAGCATTGTGTCTAATCTGTATCTTGCCAAGAGTTTACAGATCTGGTACACAAACTGCAGTCATATACACGTCATGAGTCCACATTTATAAAGCCGCGAAGCAACAATTCAGTGTGTGACCTGGAGGGGGCACCCGGATCCCCGCAGGCCTATACGTATGCGGTATTTGAAGGATTTACATATGGGAAATGGAAATATTTTACTACAATGTATCTTTTTATTTCAGTTATTTTTATTGTCATTATTTTCTCTTTTCTGTATAAATGACCACCTATGTGAAGTTAAATGAAAAATTGATCACAAACAAAAAATATACGATGCTGTGTGTTATTGTATCTATCCATACAGTAGCCGACAACAAGCAACTCATATGCCTTCCCCAGTGTCATAGAATGAATCACCTTAATAAAAAAGCAACATTAAAAACATTCCCATTTCTAGGCCAGTTATTAGGCCAAACTATCCTACCTATCCTATTTGAACAGCAATCATCATTAGGCAATGTGCTTAAAATAGGTGTTCATAGTGCAGGTATTGTTATCAAAACCTGATTTTGCACCTACATCCATCATCGTTAGGTGTGGCTATAGGTGTGTTTATTGCTGCAATATTGTCATCAAAATCTATTTTTAAACTCATTATTTAACTGCTCTAAAAATTAGACCCCCTGTTACACCCAGACTATCACCAGTGGTTCATAAAAAAATCTTCTGAAGCTTCTGATGGGAGGCCGCCTGGGAACACCAGGTGCTGTAAGCTTTTTAAAAAGTTTTGTTTTGAGTTGACGCACGCGATGGTGCCGTTCACCAAGTTAAAAGTTGGAAACTGCAGCTTCCCTGCTTTACAGTGAAGAACATGAATCTTTGTCAAGTCCTAATTATGCAGTCGACAATGTGCACTCTCCTAATTGTGCTCATTTGACCGCGTTGAAAACCGAAATTAAACGGAAAATGCGGCTGTATTTTAAAAACAATTTAATCCGTGTTAGCTCGGGGCAACTTTGCTCACGGCCATACCACACTGACAACGCCCGAACTCGTCTGATCTCGGAAGCCAAACAGTGTCGGGCCTGGTTAGTACTTGGATGGAAGACCGCCTGGGAATACCAGGTGCTGTACGCTTTTTTTAAAGTTGAGTTTTGCAATTACGTACGCGATGGCGCCGTTCACCAAGTTAAAAGGTGGAAACTGCAGCCTCACTGTCGTCACAGTGAAGAACGTGAAACGTCGTCATGTCCGAATTATGCTGTCGACAATGTACACTCTCGTAATTGTACTCCTTTGACTGCGTTGATAACCAACATTAAACGGAAAAGGCGGATGTATTTAAAAAACAATTTAATCCGTGTTAGCTCGCTGCATCTTTGCTCACGGCCATACCACACTGAAAACGCCCAAACTCGTCTGATCTCGGAAGCTAAGCAGTGTCGGGCCTGCTTAGTACTTGTATGGGAGACCGCCTGGGAATACCAGGTGCTGTAAGCTTTTTTAAAAGTTTTGTTTTGCTTTGACGCACGCGATGGCGCCATTCAGCCAGTTATAAGGTGGAAACTGCAGCCTCACTGTCTTTACAGCGAAGATCATGAAACGTCGTCGTGTCCTAATTATTTTTTTGCCTTTTTTGTCTTGTTTTTTGAAAGCTATTTCAATTTACGGGATTGAATTCGGACCCACAATGCGTGTTATGTTTACATGTGTATGTGGTTGTATATAGCCTATATATGCACATATGTATCTTTTTATTTCAGTTATTTTTATTGTCATTATTTTCTCTTTTCTGTATAAATGACCACCTATGTGAAGTTAAATAAAAAATTGATCACAAACAAAAACTATACGATGCTGTGTGTTATTGTATCTATCCATACAGTAGCCGACAACAAGCAACTCATATGCCTTCCCCAGTGTCATAGAATGAATCACCTTAATAAAAAAGCAACATTAAAAACATTCCCATTTCTAGGCCAGTTATTAGGCCAAACTATCCTACCTATCCTATTTGAACAGCAATCATCATTAGGCAATGTGCTTAAAATAGGTGTTCATAGTGCAGGTATTGTTATCAAAACCTGATTTTGCACCTACATCCATCATCGTTAGGTGTGGCTATAGGTGTGTTTATTGCTGCAATATTGTCATCAAAATCTATTTTTAAACTCATTATTTAACTGCTCTAAAAATTAGACCCCCTGTTACACCCAGACTATCACCAGTGGTTCATAAAAAAATATTCTGAAGCTTCTGATGGGAGGCCGCCTGGGAACACCAGGTGCTGTAAGCTTTTTAAAAAGTTTTGTTTTGAGTTGACGCACGCGATGGTGCCGTTCACCAAGTTAAAAGTTGGAAACTGCAGCTTCCCTGCTTTACAGTGAAGAACATGAAACTTCGTCATGTCCTAATTATGCAGTCGACAATGTGCACTCTCCTAATTGTGCTCATTTGACCGCGTTGAAAACCGAAATTAAACGGAAAATGCGGCTGTATTTAAAAAAAAATTAATCCGTGTTAGCTCGGGGCAACTTTGCTCACGGCCATACCACACTGACAACGCCCGAACTCGTCTGATCTCGGATGCCAAACAGTGTCGGGCCTGGTTAGTACTTGGATGGGCGACCGCCTGGGAATACCAGGTGCTGTAAGCTTTTTTTTAAAGTTGAGTTTTGCAATTACGTACGCGATGGCGCCATTCACCAAGTTAAAAGGTGGAAACTGCAGCCTCACTGTCGTCACAGTGAAGAACGTGAAACGTCGTCATGTCCGAATTATGCTGTCAACAATGTACACTCTCGTAATTGTACTCCTTTGACTGCGTTGATAACGAACATTAAACGGAAAAGGCGGATGTATTTAAAAAACAATTTAATCCATGTTAGCTCGCTGCACCTGTGCTCACGGCCATACCACACTGAAAACGCCCAAACTCGTCTGATCTCGGAAGCTAAGCAGTGTAGGGCCTGGTTAGTACTTGGATGGGAGACCGCCTGGGAATACCAGGTGCTGTAAGCTTTTTTTAAAAGTTTTGTTTTGCTTTGACGCACGCGATGGCGCCATTCAGCCAGTTATAAGGTGGAAACTGCAGCCTCACTGTCTTTACAGCGAAGATCATGAAACGTCGTCGTGTCCTAATTATTTTTTTGCCTTTTTTGTCTTGTTTTTTGAAAGCTATTTCAATTTACGGGATTGAATTCGGACCCACAATGCGTGTTATGTTTACATGTGTATGTGGTTGTATATAGCCTATATATGCACATATGTATCTTTTTATTTCAGTTATTTTTATTGTCATTATTTTCTCTTTTCTGTATAAATGACCACCTATGTGAAGTTAAATAAAAAATTGATCACAAACAAAAAATATACGATGCTGTGTGTTATTGTATCTATCCATACAGTAGCCGACAACAAGCAACTCATATGCCTTCCCCAGTGTCATAGAATGAATCACCTTAATAAAAAAGCAACATTAAAAACATTCCCATTTCTAGGCCAGTTATTAGGTCAAACTATCCTACATATCCTATTTGAACAGCAATAATCATTAGGCAATGTGCTTAAAATAGGTGTTCATAGTGCAGGTATTGTTATCAAAACCTGATTTTGCACCTACATCCATCATCGTTAGGTGTGGCTATAGGTGTGTTTATTGCTGCAATATTGTCATCAAAATCTATTTTTAAACTCATTATTTAACTGCTCTAAAAATTAGACCCCCTGTTACACCCAGACTATCACCAGTGGTTCATAAAAAAATCTTCTGAAGCTTCTGATGGGAGGCCGCCTATGAACACCAGGTGCTGTAAGCTTTTTAAAAAGTTTTGTTTTGAGTTGACGCACGCGATGGTGCCGTTCACCAAGTTAAAAGTTGGAAACTGCAGCTTCCCTGCTTTACAGTGAAGAACATGAAACTTCGTCATGTCCTAATTATGCAGTCGACAATGTGCACTCTCCTAATTGTGCTCATTTGACCGCGTTGAAAACCGAAATTAAACGGAAAATGCGGCTGTATTTTAAAAACAATTTAATCCGTGTTAGCTCGGGGCAACTTTGCTCACGGCCATACCACACTGAAAACGCCCGAACTCGTCTGATCTCGGAAGCCAAACAGTGTCGGGCCTAGTTAGTACTTGGATGGGAGACCGCCTGGGAATACCAGGTGCTGTAAGCTTTTTTTTAAAGTTGAGTTTTGCAATTACGTACGCGATGGCGCCGTTCACCAAGTTAAAAGGTGGAAACTGCAGCCTCACTGTCGTCACAGTGAAGAACGTGAAACGTCGTCATGTCCGAATTATGCTGTCGACAATGTACACTCTCGTAATTGTACTCCTTTGACTGCGTTGATAACCAACATTAAACGGAAAAGGCGGATGTATTTAAAAAACAATTTAATCCGTGTTAGCTCGCGGCACCTGTGCTCACGGCCATACCACACTGAAAACGCCCAAACTCGTCTGATCTTGGAAGCTAAGCAGTGTCGGGCCTGGTTAGTACTCGGATGGGAGACCGCCTGGGAATACCAGGTGCTGTAAGCTTTTTTAAAAGTTTTGTTTTGCTTTGACGCACGCGATGGCGCCATTCAGCCAGTTATAAGGTGGAAACTGCAGCCTCACTGTCTTTACAGCGAAGATCATGAAACGTCGTCGTGTCCTAATTATTTTTTTGCCTTTTTTGTCTTGTTTTTTTAAAGCTATTTCAATTTACGGGATTTAATTCGGACCCACAATGCGTGTTATGTTTACATGTGTATGTGGTTGTATATAGCCTATATATGCACATATGTATCTTTTTATTTCAGTTATTTTTATTGTCATTATTTTCTCTTTTCTGTATAAATGACCACCTATGTGAAGTTAAATAAAAAATTGATCACAAACAAAAACTATACGATGCTGTGTGTTATTGTATCTATCCATACAGTAGCCGACAACAAGCAACTCATATGCCTTCCCCAGTGTCATAGAATGAATCACCTTAATAAAAAAGCAACATTAAAAACATTCCCATTTCTAGGCCAGTTATTAGGCCAAACTATCCTACCTATCCTATTTGAACAGCAATCATCATTAGGCAATGTGCTTAAAATAGGTGTTCATAGTGCAGGTATTGTTATCAAAACCTGATTTTGCACCTACATCCATCATTGTTAGGTGTGGCTATAGGTGTGTTTATTGCTGCAATATTGTCATCAAAATCTATTTTTAAACTCATTATTTAACTGCTCTAAAAATTAGACCCCCTGTTACACCCAGACTATCACCAGTGGTTCATAAAAAAATATTCTGAAGCTTCTGATGGGAGGCCGCCTGGGAACACCAGGTGCTGTAAGCTTTTTAAAAAGTTTTGTTTTGAGTTGACGCACGCGATGGTGGCGTTCACCAAGTTAAAAGTTGGAAACTGCAGCTTCCCTGCTTTACAGTGAAGAACATGAAACTTCGTCATGTCCTAATTATGCAGTCGACAATGTGCACTCTCCTAATTGTGCTCATTTGACCGCGTTGAAAACCGAAATTAAACGGAAAATGCGGCTGTATTTTAAAAACAATTTAATCCGTGTTAGCTCGGGGCAACTTTGCTCACGGCCATACCACACTGAAAACGCCCGAACTCGTCTGATCTCGGAAGCCAAACAGTGTCGGGCCTAGTTAGTACTTGGATGGGAGACCGCCTGGGAATACCAGGTGCTGTAAGCTTTTTTTTAAAGTTGAGTTTTGCAATTACGTACGCGATGGCGCCGTTCACCAAGTTAAAAGGTGGAAACTGCAGCCTCACTGTCGTCACAGTGAAGAACGTGAAACGTCGTCATGTCCGAATTATGCTGTCAACAATGTACACTCTCGTAATTGTACTCCTTTGACTGCGTTGATAACGAACATTAAACGGAAAAGGCGGATGTATTTAAAAAACAATTTAATCCATGTTAGCTCGCTGCACCTGTGCTCACGGCCATACCACACTGAAAACGCCCAAACTCGTCTGATCTCGGAAGCTAAGCAGTGTAGGGCCTGGTTAGTACTTGGATGGGAGACCGCCTGGGAATACCAGGTGCTGTAAGCTTTTTTTAAAAGTTTTGTTTTGCTTTGACGCACGCGATGGCGCCATTCAGCCAGTTATAAGGTGGAAACTGCAGCCTCACTGTCTTTACAGCGAAGATCATGAAACGTCGTCGTGTCCTAATTATTTTTTTGCCTTTTTTGTCTTGTTTTTTGAAAGCTATTTCAATTTACGGGATTGAATTCGGACCCACAATGCGTGTTATGTTTACATGTGTATGTGGTTGTATATAGCCTATATATGCACATATGTATCTTTTTATTTCAGTTATTTTTATTGTCATTATTTTCTCTTTTCTGTATAAATGACCACCTATGTGAAGTTAAATAAAAAATTGATCACAAACAAAAAATATACGATGCTGTGTGTTATTGTATCTATCCATACAGTAGCCGACAACAAGCAACTCATATGCCTTCCCCAGTGTCATAGAATGAATCACCTTAATAAAAAAGCAACATTAAAAACATTCCCATTTCTAGGCCAGTTATTAGGTCAAACTATCCTACATATCCTATTTGAACAGCAATAATCATTAGGCAATGTGCTTAAAATAGGTGTTCATAGTGCAGGTATTGTTATCAAAACCTGATTTTGCACCTACATCCATCATCGTTAGGTGTGGCTATAGGTGTGTTTATTGCTGCAATATTGTCATCAAAATCTATTTTTAAACTCATTATTTAACTGCTCTAAAAATTAGACCCCCTGTTACACCCAGACTATCACCAGTGGTTCATAAAAAAATCTTCTGAAGCTTCTGATGGGAGGCCGCCTATGAACACCAGGTGCTGTAAGCTTTTTAAAAAGTTTTGTTTTGAGTTGACGCACGCGATGGTGCCGTTCACCAAGTTAAAAGTTGGAAACTGCAGCTTCCCTGCTTTACAGTGAAGAACATGAAACTTCGTCATGTCCTAATTATGCAGTCGACAATGTGCACTCTCCTAATTGTGCTCATTTGACCGCGTTGAAAACCGAAATTAAACGGAAAATGCGGCTGTATTTTAAAAACAATTTAATCCGTGTTAGCTCGGGGCAACTTTGCTCACGGCCATACCACACTGAAAACGCCCGAACTCGTCTGATCTCGGAAGCCAAACAGTGTCGGGCCTAGTTAGTACTTGGATGGGAGACCGCCTGGGAATACCAGGTGCTGTAAGCTTTTTTTTAAAGTTGAGTTTTGCAATTACGTACGCGATGGCGCCGTTCACCAAGTTAAAAGGTGGAAACTGCAGCCTCACTGTCGTCACAGTGAAGAACGTGAAACGTCGTCATGTCCGAATTATGCTGTCGACAATGTACACTCTCGTAATTGTACTCCTTTGACTGCGTTGATAACCAACATTAAACGGAAAAGGCGGATGTATTTAAAAAACAATTTAATCCGTGTTAGCTCGCGGCACCTGTGCTCACGGCCATACCACACTGAAAACGCCCAAACTCGTCTGATCTTGGAAGCTAAGCAGTGTCGGGCCTGGTTAGTACTCGGATGGGAGACCGCCTGGGAATACCAGGTGCTGTAAGCTTTTTTAAAAGTTTTGTTTTGCTTTGACGCACGCGATGGCGCCATTCAGCCAGTTATAAGGTGGAAACTGCAGCCTCACTGTCTTTACAGCGAAGATCATGAAACGTCGTCGTGTCCTAATTATTTTTTTGCCTTTTTTGTCTTGTTTTTTTAAAGCTATTTCAATTTACGGGATTTAATTCGGACCCACAATGCGTGTTATGTTTA
Organism: Ilyophis sp. 1 JC-2022; assembly: GCA_022702515.1. NCBI lineage: Eukaryota > Metazoa > Chordata > Actinopteri > Anguilliformes > Synaphobranchidae > Ilyophis > Ilyophis sp. 1 JC-2022. Next base: position 134,815 of record CM040399.1, on the reverse strand, counting down.
CATGTGTATGTGGTTGTATATAGCCTATATATGCACATATGTATCTTTTTATTTCAGTTATTTTTATTGTCATTATTTTCTCTTTTCTGTATAAATGACCACCTATGTGAAGTTAAATAAAAAATTGATCACAAACAAAAACTATACGATGCTGTGTGTTATTGTATCTATCCATACAGTAGCCGACAACAAGCAACTCATATGCCTTCCCCAGTGTCATAGAATGAATCACCTTAATAAAAAAGCAACATTAAAAACATTCCCATTTCTAGGCCAGTTATTAGGCCAAACTATCCTACCTATCCTATTTGAACAGCAATCATCATTAGGCAATGTGCTTAAAATAGGTGTTCATAGTGCAGGTATTGTTATCAAAACCTGATTTTGCACCTACATCCATCATTGTTAGGTGTGGCTATAGGTGTGTTTATTGCTGCAATATTGTCATCAAAATCTATTTTTAAACTCATTATTTAACTGCTCTAAAAATTAGACCCCCTGTTACACCCAGACTATCACCAGTGGTTCATAAAAAAATATTCTGAAGCTTCTGATGGGAGGCCGCCTGGGAACACCAGGTGCTGTAAGCTTTTTAAAAAGTTTTGTTTTGAGTTGACGCACGCGATGGTGGCGTTCACCAAGTTAAAAGTTGGAAACTGCAGCTTCCCTGCTTTACAGTGAAGAACATGAAACTTCGTCATGTCCTAATTATGCAGTCGACAATGTGCACTCTCCTAATTGTGCTCATTTGACCGCGTTGAAAACCGAAATTAAACGGAAAATGCGGCTGTATTTTAAAAACAATTTAATCCGTGTTAGCTCGGGGCAACTTTGCTCACGGCCATACCACACTGAAAACGCCCGAACTCGTCTGATCTCGGAAGCCAAACAGTGTCGGGCCTAGTTAGTACTTGGATGGGAGACCGCCTGGGAATACCAGGTGCTGTAAGCTTTTTTTTAAAGTTGAGTTTTGCAATTACGTACGCGATGGCGCCGTTCACCAAGTTAAAAGGTGGAAACTGCAGCCTCACTGTCGTCACAGTGAAGAACGTGAAACGTCGTCATGTCCGAATTATGCTGTCGACAATGTACACTCTCGTAATTGTGCTCCTTTGACTGCGTTTGATAACCAACATTAAACGGAAAAGGCGGATGTATTTAAAAAACAATTTAATCCGTGTTAGCTCGCTGCACCTTTGCTCATGGCCATACCACACTGAAAACGCCCAAACTCGTCTGATCTCGGAAGCTAAGCAGTGTCGGGCCTGGTTAGTACTCGGATGGGAGACCGCCTGGGAATACCAGGTGCTGTAAGCTTTTTTAAAAGTTTTGTTTTGCTTTGACGCACGCGATGGCGCCATTCAGCCAGTTATAAGGTGGAAACTGCAGCCTCACTGTCTTTACAGCGAAGATCATGAAACGTCGTCGTGTCCTAATTATTTTTTTGCCTTTTTTGTCTTGTTTTTTGAAAGCTATTTCAATTTACGGGATTGAATTCGGACCCACAATGCGTGTTATGTTTACATGTGTATGTGGTTGTATATAGCCTATATATGCACATATGTATCTTTTTATTTCAGTTATTTTTATTGTCATTATTTTCTCTTTTCTGTATAAATGACCACCTATGTGAAGTTAAATAAAAAATTGATCACAAACAAAAACTATACGATGCTGTGTGTTATTGTATCTATCCATACAGTAGCCGACAACAAGCAACTCATATGCCTTCCCCAGTGTCATAGAATGAATCACCTTAATAAAAAAGCAACATTAAAAACATTCCCATTTCTAGGCCAGTTATTAGGCCAAACTATCCTACCTATCCTATTTGAACAGCAATCATCATTAGGCAATGTGCTTAAAATAGGTGTTCATAGTGCAGGTATTGTTATCAAAACCTGATTTTGCACCTACATCCATCATCGTTAGGTGTGGCTATAGGTGTGTTTATTGCTGCAATATTGTCATCAAAATCTATTTTTAAACTCATTATTTAACTGCTCTAAAAATTAGACCCCCTGTTACACCCAGACTATCACCAGTGGTTCATAAAAAAATATTCTGAAGCTTCTGATGGGAGGCCGCCTGGGAACACCAGGTGCTGTAAGCTTTTTAAAAAGTTTTGTTTTGAGTTGACGCACGCGATGGTGGCGTTCACCAAGTTAAAAGTTGGAAACTGCAGCTTCCCTGCTTTACAGTGAAGAACATGAAACTTCGTCATGTCCTAATTATGCAGTCGACAATGTGCACTCTCCTAATTGTGCTCATTTGACCGCGTTGAAAACCGAAATTAAACGGAAAATGCGGCTGTATTTTAAAAACAATTTAATCCGTGTTAGCTCGGGGCAACTTTGCTCACGGCCATACCACACTGAAAACGCCCGAACTCGTCTGATCTCGGAAGCCAAACAGTGTCGGGCCTAGTTAGTACTTGGATGGGAGACCGCCTGGGAATACCAGGTGCTGTAAGCTTTTTTTTAAAGTTGAGTTTTGCAATTACGTACGCGATGGCGCCGTTCACCAAGTTAAAAGGTGGAAACTGCAGCCTCACTGTCGTCACAGTGAAGAACGTGAAACGTCGTCATGTCCGAATTATGCTGTCGACAATGTACACTCTCGTAATTGTGCTCCTTTGACTGCGTTTGATAACCAACATTAAACGGAAAAGGCGGATGTATTTAAAAAACAATTTAATCCGTGTTAGCTCGCTGCACCTTTGCTCACGGCCATACCACACTGAAAACGCCCAAACTCGTCTGATCTCGGAAGCTAAGCAGTGTCGGGCCTGGTTAGTACTCGGATGGGAGACCGCCTGGGAATACCAGGTGCTGTAAGCTTTTTTAAAAGTTTTGTTTTGCTTTGACGCACGCGATGGCGCCATTCAGCCAGTTATAAGGTGGAAACTGCAGCCTCACTGTCTTTACAGCGAAGATCATGAAACGTCGTCGTGTCCTAATTATTTTTTTGCCTTTTTTGTCTTGTTTTTTGAAAGCTATTTCAATTTACGGGATTGAATTCGGACCCACAATGCGTGTTATGTTTACATGTGTATGTGGTTGTATATAGCCTATATATGCACATATGTATCTTTTTATTTCAGTTATTTTTATTGTCATTATTTTCTCTTTTCTGTATAAATGACCACCTATGTGAAGTTAAATAAAAAATTGATCACAAACAAAAACTATACGATGCTGTGTGTTATTGTATCTATCCATACAGTAGCCGACAACAAGCAACTCATATGCCTTCCCCAGTGTCATAGAATGAATCACCTTAATAAAAAAGCAACATTAAAAACATTCCCATTTCTAGGCCAGTTATTAGGCCAAACTATCCTACCTATCCTATTTGAACAGCAATCATCATTAGGCAATGTGCTTAAAATAGGTGTTCATAGTGCAGGTATTGTTATCAAAACCTGATTTTGCACCTACATCCATCATCGTTAGGTGTGGCTATAGGTGTGTTTATTGCTGCAATATTGTCATCAAAATCTATTTTTAAACTCATTATTTAACTGCTCTAAAAATTAGACCCCCTGTTACACCCAGACTATCACCAGTGGTTCATAAAAAAATATTCTGAAGCTTCTGATGGGAGGCCGCCTGGGAACACCAGGTGCTGTAAGCTTTTTAAAAAGTTTTGTTTTGAGTTGACGTACGCGATGGTGGCGTTCACCAAGTTAAAAGTTGGAAACTGCAGCTTCCCTGCTTTACAGTGAAGAACATGAAACTTCGTCATGTCCTAATTATGCAGTCGACAATGTGCACTCTCCTAATTGTGCTCATTTGACCGCGTTGAAAACCGAAATTAAACGGAAAATGCGGCTGTATTTAAAAATTTTTTTATCCGTGTTAGCTCGGGGCAACTTTGCTCACGGCCATACCACACTGACAACGCCCGAACTCGTCTGATCTCGGATGCCAAACAGTGTCGGGCCTGGTTAGTACTTGGATGGGCGACCGCCTGGGAATACCAGGTGCTGTAAGCTTTTTTTTAAAGTTGAGTTTTGCAATTACGTACGCGATGGCGCCATTCACCAAGTTAAAAGGTGGAAACTGCAGCCTCACTGTCGTCACAGTGAAGAACGTGAAACGTCGTCATGTCCGAATTATGCTGTCAACAATGTACACTCTCGTAATTGTACTCCTTTGACTGCGTTGATAACGAACATTAAACGGAAAAGGCGGATGTATTTAAAAAACAATTTAATCCATGTTAGCTCGCTGCACCTGTGCTCACGGCCATACCACACTGAAAACGCCCAAACTCGTCTGATCTCGGAAGCTAAGCAGTGTAGGGCCTGGTTAGTACTTGGATGGGAGACCGCCTGGGAATACCAGGTGCTGTAAGCTTTTTTTAAAAGTTTTGTTTTGCTTTGACGCACGCGATGGCGCCATTCAGCCAGTTATAAGGTGGAAACTGCAGCCTCACTGTCTTTACAGCGAAGATCATGAAACGTCGTCGTGTCCTAATTATTTTTTTGCCTTTTTTGTCTTGTTTTTTGAAAGCTATTTCAATTTACGGGATTGAATTCGGACCCACAATGCGTGTTATGTTTACATGTGTATGTGGTTGTATATAGCCTATATATGCACATATGTATCTTTTTATTTCAGTTATTTTTATTGTCATTATTTTCTCTTTTCTGTATAAATGACCACCTATGTGAAGTTAAATAAAAAATTGATCACAAACAAAAAATATACGATGCTGTGTGTTATTGTATCTATCCATACAGTAGCCGACAACAAGCAACTCATATGCCTTCCCCAGTGTCATAGAATGAATCACCTTAATAAAAAAGCAACATTAAAAACATTCCCATTTCTAGGCCAGTTATTAGGTCAAACTATCCTACATATCCTATTTGAACAGCAATAATCATTAGGCAATGTGCTTAAAATAGGTGTTCATAGTGCAGGTATTGTTATCAAAACCTGATTTTGCACCTACATCCATCATCGTTAGGTGTGGCTATAGGTGTGTTTATTGCTGCAATATTGTCATCAAAATCTATTTTTAAACTCATTATTTAACTGCTCTAAAAATTAGACCCCCTGTTACACCCAGACTATCACCAGTGGTTCATAAAAAAATCTTCTGAAGCTTCTGATGGGAGGCCGCCTGGGAACACCAGGTGCTGTAAGTTTTTAAAAAAGTTTTGTTTTGCGTTGACGCACGCGATGGTGCCATTAACCAAGTTTAAAGGTGGAAACTGCAGCTTCCCAGCTTTACAGTGAAGAACATGAAACTTCGTCATGTCCTAATTATGCAGTCGACAATGTGCACTCTCCTAATTGTGCTCATTTGACCGCGTTGAAAACCGAAATTAAACGGAAAATGCGGCTGTATTTTAAAAACAATTTAATCCGTGTTAGCTCGGGGCAACTTTGCTCACGGCCATACCACACTGAAAACGCCCGAACTCGTCTGATCTCGGAAGCCAAACAGTGTCGGGCCTGGTTAGTACTTGGATGGGAGACCGCCTGGGAATACCAGGTGCTGTACGCTTTTTTTAAAGTTGAGTTTTGCAATTTCGGACGCGATGGCGCCGTTCACCAAGTTAAAAGGTGGAAACTGCAGCCTCACTGTCGTCACAGTGAAGAACGTGAAACGTCGTCATGTCCGAATTATGCTGTCGACAATGTACACTCTCGTAATTGTGCTCCTTTGACTGCGTTTGATAACCAACATTAAACGGAAAAGGCGGATGTATTTAAAAAACAATTTAATCCGTGTTAGCTCGCTGCACCTTTGCTCACGGCCATACCACACTGAAAACGCCCAAACTCGTCTGATCTCGGAAGCTAAGCAGTGTCGGGCCTGGTTAGTACTCGGATGGGAGACCGCCTGGGAATACCAGGTGCTGTAAGCTTTTTTAAAAGTTTTGTTTTGCTTTGACGCACGCGATGGCGCCATTCAGCCAGTTATAAGGTGGAAACTGCAGCCTCACTGTCTTTACAGCGAAGATCATGAAACGTCGTCGTGTCCTAATTATTTTTTTGCCTTTTTTGTCTTGTTTTTTGAAAGCTATTTCAATTTACGGGATTGAATTCGGACCCACAATGCGTGTTATGTTTACATGTGTATGTGGTTGTATATAGCCTATATATGCACATATGTATCTTTTTATTTCAGTTATTTTTATTGTCATTATTTTCTCTTTTCTGTATAAATGACCACCTATGTGAAGTTAAATAAAAAATTGATCACAAACAAAAACTATACGATGCTGTGTGTTATTGTATCTATCCATACAGTAGCCGACAACAAGCAACTCATATGCCTTCCCCAGTGTCATAGAATGAATCACCATAACCCCTTAGTGCAGATGGCATATTTGGTAAATCATGGGGGTACTCTGTTTAAGGCTTTATAACTCCAGGTGTGAGCATCACATAAACTTGGTAAATGGCTTAAATGAAACAAAACCGGTGTACCATTTTTTGTACAAACTTAGATTTGTTTATTTTCATAATTTAAGGTCAAAATAAAGTGCCGGAAATGCAAGCAAAACTTTGCTAAAAATGCTACAAAATATATATTTCTTCAAAATACTGAGAGGTACATAAGTGAAACAGGTAAAACTACACATTTCCTGGATCATAAACTCCTTGTCCACAAGCATTCAATAATCGCAGGGTGATATACAGAACTACTAAAGATCTATGACACGAAATGTAAGCAGTGTAGCCTGATGTACCCAGGGTCTCCAAACCTATCCAAATTGGCTAAAATGTGAATAGCTGTAAATCTTAAACTAATCATACATTTCAGTGCAAATCAACCGTTTTGACTCATTTAACTCACCTTTTTATCATTTTCATGTGGGAATTATTTTGGATCAGTACAGGGGGGTGGATATCTAGGTGTCCAATAACCTACCCAAAACCTCTCCGAGAAATTATTAAAAAGCCTTTTGTCCTTTATAAAGCATATACATTTTACCTTACGATCACTTAATGGATGAAAACATTGATATTGCACAGTTTCAGTTCAGTGTTTGATGCCAAGTGTGCCATTTTTTCACCATTATCCTTCATATACTGCTTCATCCTGTGCGGTGCCTTCGTGGGCAACATGCACTCATCAATGGCACGGTCTTCAGTATGCTGGAAGGATCTGGTCCTGCAGTGGCTTCACTCTGAACAGTAGAGGGTACTGCTGGAGTGGCAGAGGTGGAGGGTCAAGCATGTTATAGGAACAAATTACATAATGCAGAAGCATTATAACACTGTGGTACACACAGCTAAATATGAAATCATTCACTCTTGTACTTCAGTAAACACTTTCTTCTGTATGCTACATTATGTTATATTTTGTTGCGTGCTCTAGGATGGCATTACTCTGTAGTGTGTTTCACAACTGTTGCTTATTTATTTATTTTACATTCATCTTGCACACATCTGGACACAGTACATTTGAATACATATTTTCCATTCCCTAAGTGAAAAGCATCACCCATGGATATACTAATACCCCATAGAGTACATTATGCACAAAGAAATTACAATACAATACAATAATATCGGAAAACACTACCAATGTTCTAGCTTCACGGCAAATCGAGGCATAAAATAAACTCCTCAAAAAAAGTTTGGAAACGTTATTTCGGTCGATTATTCTTCCCCTTTAATAATACCAATTGGTATTGTATTGTATATCGTTGGAAAGCCTGATTAGTCACCTTTACAACGAGGTACAACTTGTAAGGATCATGCATTCGTGGAATGAGCAACACAGCTAACCGTGTGGGTAGCGGCCCAAAAAAATGTGCCTAAATGCCCTGCAATATTCTTCTGTTGGTATTCACTCTCGTTTTGAGCTTCAAGTGCTGGCAGGTGTATGCCAGTGGGATGGAATGGGATGCCATCCCACAGCAGTGTGTGACCAGGCTGGTGACCAGCATGAGGAGGAGGTGCCAAGCTGTTGTGGCTGCGTATGGATCTTCCACACGCTACTGAGGTCCCTGACAGTGTAAAATGAATAAAGTGTAAAAATGGCCAATATGTGTTGTTTTTTCCTTATTACTGTGGGAGAGTGCAATCATCCAGTCCACCAAGCAACTCAAAACGAGAGTGAATACCAACAGAAGAATATTGCAGGGGATTTTGGCACATTTTGTTGGGCCGCTACCCACACGGTTAGCTGTGTTGCTCATTCCACGAATGCACGATCCTTACAAGTTGTACCTCGTTGTAAAGGTGACTAATCAGGCTTTCCAACGATATAAAATACAATACCAATTGGTATTATTAAAGGGGAGGAATAATCGACCGAAATAACGTTTCCGAACTTTTTTTGAGGAGTTTATAACTTACGACTGAGCAACCAAACAGAACAGCGCTAAAATACGCAATTTCATTGTGAATGCTATGAATTCTAACAAAGCAGGCCACCACGAGCCACTACGGGAACGTCACGAACACAATAGTATCAATACATTACAGTTATTTGGCAGACGCGTTTATCCAAAGCGACGTACAATAAGTGCATATTGCAGGTCATAGACACAAGAGTCTGAAAAAGTGTGTTTTCAAATATGTTCAGCATTATTAGCAGGCTAACAGTGGTCTATTACGACCGATGCAAATACAAAAATATAGCACGCAGTGGAAAAACGAATGTATATACTCAAAATATTACAAGCAGTAATACTTACATGTCGAGGAGGATATCTTCCCCATATTGATAGGCACCTCTTCCACAGAATCTATGCTACAGGGATTAGAAGAATCTCTGTTGTTGTCCTCTTCTGACCGACTTCGGGGGAAAAGTACTAAAAAGTCTCTTCAAAGTTGCGCGCCGTTTTATTGCGTAAGACCAACTGCGTCATACCAAACGCGTCAAACCAAATGCGTCATCTGCGCATGCCCGCGTAAAGTTGTCGTGATATAACAAGTATTGCAGTTACGCTCGCCCTTAAATAGTTAATCCAAGCTTTCAATTACACATGTAAATAACTTTTGGGAAGCTTGTCGTGCCTTCTATTGGATAAAACAATTGTCGATCAAACCAGAATAAAATTGAAAGCGTCACAGCAGTGCTATCAGGGAGGGGGGGTTACGCAGAGATAGTTTCGTTTGTCTAATAGTGTTCCAATGCGCTGTGTATTTTTCAAACGGATTGTCCAAGACAATAAATGACCACGGAATCTTGAAAGGGACATATCTACGCTTAAATCCACGGGAGGATTGCACACGAATTCCATATTTAATAGCAGATATTGATAGTAGAATGGCATTGTATGATTTCACTTGTTTATGTCGGTATTGATTGAGCAGCGATTTGCACCGCTGTATTTGCATACGGTCGGGCTATTGGTGGGTTTATCTGGTTGCTGGACGGAATTCTGATATTATATGATGAATACATATATTTATGAACTCCCAACATAGACGCTATTGCCCACTATGTCACGCATGGGTAGGTATAGGCTGGGTGGGGAGTGCTTGTTAAATGGACTTGCTACGGAAAGATAGTGACACTTAGAAACTACGCATTGGCCAGAAATCGTCGCGAATCGTCTACCAATAAAGTTAAAATATCGCGTTTGGGTTTTCCACTAATAGTTTGGCTGCAGGAGCAACGCGTGTCTCAGTTGCGTAAAACTGTCTCGCAGGCGAGAAAAAATAGACTATCTGCACTAAGTAGTTAATAAAAAAGCAACATTAAAAACATTCCCATTTCTAGGCCAGTTATTAGGTCAAACTATCCTACATATCCTATTTGAACAGCAATAATCATTAGGCAATGTGCTTAAAATAGGTGTTCATAGTGCAGGTATTGTTATCAAAACCTGATTTTGCACCTACATCCATCATCGTTAGGTGTGGCTATAGGTGTGTTTATTGCTGCAATATTGTCATCAAAATCTATTTTTAAACTCATTATTTAACTGCTCTAAAAATTAGACCCCCTGTTACACCCAGACTATCACCAGTGGTTCATAAAAAAATATTCTGAAGCTTCTGATGGGAGGCCGCCTGGGAACACCAGGTGCTGTAAGCTTTTTAAAAAGTTTTGTTTTGAGTTGACGCACGCGATGGTGGCGTTCACCAAGTTAAAAGTTGGAAACTGCAGCTTCCCTGCTTTACAGTGAAGAACATGAAACTTCGTCATGTCCTAATTATGCAGTCGACAATGTGCACTCTCCTAATTGTGCTCATTTGACCGCGTTGAAAACCGAAATTAAACGGAAAATGCGGCTGTATTTTAAAAACAATTTAATCCGTGTTAGCTCGGGGCAACTTTGCTCACGGCCATACCACACTGAAAACGCCCGAACTCGTCTGATCTCGGAAGCCAAACAGTGTCGGGCCTAGTTAGTACTTGGATGGGAGACCGCCTGGGAATACCAGGTGCTGTAAGCTTTTTTTTAAAGTTGAGTTTTGCAATTACGTACGCGATGGCGCCGTTCACCAAGTTAAAAGGTGGAAACTGCAGCCTCACTGTCGTCACAGTGAAGAACGTGAAACGTCGTCATGTCCGAATTATGCTGTCGACAATGTACACTCTCGTAATTGTACTCCTTTGACTGCGTTGATAACCAACATTAAACGGAAAAGGCGGATGTATTTAAAAAACAATTTAATCCGTGTTAGCTCGCTGCACCTGTGCTCACGGCCATACCACACTGAAAACGCCCAAACTCGTCTGATCTCGGAAGCTAAGCAGTGTAGGGCCTGGTTAGTACTTGGATGGGAGACCGCCTGGGAATACCAGGTGCTGTAAGCTTTTTTTTTAAGTTTTGTTTTGCTTTGACGCACGCGATGGCGCCATTCAGCCAGTTATAAGGTGGAAACTGCAGCCTCACTGTCTTTACAGCGAAGATCATGAAACGTCGTCGTGTCCTAATTATTTTTTTGCCTTTTTTGTCTTGTTTTTTTAAAGCTATTTCAATTTACGGGATTGAATTCGGACCCACAATGCGTGTTATGTTTACATGTGTATGTGGTTGTATATAGCCTATATATGCACATATGTATCTTTTTATTTCAGTTATTTTTATTGTCATTATTTTCTCTTTTCTGTATAAATGACCACCTATGTGAAGTTAAATAAAAAATTGATCACAAACAAAAAATATACGATGCTGTGTGTTATTGTATCTATCCATACAGTAGCCGACAACAAGCAACTCATATGCCTTCCCCAGTGTCATAGAATGAATCACCTTAATAAAAAAGCAACATTAAAAACATTCCCATTTCTAGGCCAGTTATTAGGTCAAACTATCCTACATATCCTATTTGAACAGCAATAATCATTAGGCAATGTGCTTAAAATAGGTGTTCATAGTGCAGGTATTGTTATCAAAACCTGATTTTGCACCTACATCCATCATCGTTAGGTGTGGCTATAGGTGTGTTTATTGCTGCAATATTGTCATCAAAATCTATTTTTAAACTCATTATTTAACTGCTCTAAAAATTAGACCCCCTGTTACACCCAGACTATCACCAGTGGTTCATAAAAAAATCTTCTGAAGCTTCTGATGGGAGGCCGCCTGGGAACACCAGGTGCTGTAAGTTTTTAAAAAAGTTTTGTTTTGCGTTGACGCACGCGATGGTGCCGTTAACCAAGTTAAAAGGTGGAAACTGCAGCTTCCCAGCTTTACAGTGAAGAACATGAAACTTCGTCATGTCCTAATTATGCAGTCGACAATGTGCACTCTCCTAATTGTGCTCATTTGACCGCGTTGAAAACCGAAATTAAACGGAAAATGCGGCTGTATTTTAAAAACAATTTAATCCGTGTTAGCTCGGGGCAACTTTGCTCACGGCCATACCACACTGAAAACGCCCGAACTCGTCTGATCTCGGAAGCCAAACAGTGTCGGGCCTGGTTAGTACTTGGATGGGAGACCGCCTGGGAATACCAGGTGCTGTACGCTTTTTTTAAAGTTGAGTTTTGCAATTTCGGACGCGATGGCGCCGTTCACCAAGTTAAAAGGTGGAAACTGCAGCCTCACTGTCGTCACAGTGAAGAACGTGAAACGTCGTCATGTCCGAATTATGCTGTCGACAATGTACACTCTCGTAATTGTGCTCCTTTGACTGCGTTTGATAACCAACATTAAACGGAAAAGGCGGATGTATTTAAAAAACAATTTAATCCGTGTTAGCTCGCTGCACCTTTGCTCACGGCCATACCACACTGAAAACGCCCAAACTCGTCTGATCTCGGAAGCTAAGCAGTGTCGGGCCTGGTTAGTACTCGGATGGGAGACCGCCTGGGAATACCAGGTGCTGTAAGCTTTTTTAAAAGTTTTGTTTTGCTTTGACGCACGCGATGGCGCCATTCAGCCAGTTATAAGGTGGAAACTGCAGCCTCACTGTCTTTACAGCGAAGATCATGAAACGTCGTCGTGTCCTAATTATTTTTTTGCCTTTTTTGTCTTGTTTTTTGAAAGCTATTTCAATTTACGGGATTGAATTCGGACCCACAATGCGTGTTATGTTTACATGTGTATGTGGTTGTATATAGCCTATATATGCACATATGTATCTTTTTATTTCAGTTATTTTTATTGTCATTATTTTCTCTTTTCTGTATAAATGACCACCTATGTGAAGTTAAATAAAAAATTGATCACAAACAAAAAATATACGATGCTGTGTGTTATTGTATCTATCCATACAGTAGCCGACAACAAGCAACTCATATGCCTTCCCCAGTGTCATAGAATGAATCACCGTAACCCCTTAGTGCAGATGGCATATTTGGTAAATCATGGGGGTTCTCTGTTTAAGGCTTTATAACTCCAGGTGTGAGCATCACATAAACTTGGTAAATGGCTTAAATGAAACAAAACCGGTGTACCATTTTTTGTACAAACTTAGATTTGTTTATTTTCATAATTTAAGGTCAAAATAAAGTGCCGGAAATGCAAGCAAAACTTTGCTAAAAATGCTACAAAATATATATTTCTTCAAAATACTGAGAGGTACATAAGTGAAACAGGTAAAACTACACATTTCCTGGATCATAAACTCCTTGTCCACAAGCATTCAATAATCGCAGGGTGATATACAGAACTACTAAAGATCTATGACACGAAATGTAAGCAGTGTAGCCTGATGTACCCAGGGTCTCCAAACCTATCCAAATTGGCTAAAATGTGAATAGCTGTAAATCTTAAACTAATCATACATTTCAGTGCAAATCAACCGTTTTGACTCATTTAACTCACCTTTTTATCATTTTCATGTGGGAATTATTTTGGATCAGTACAGGGGGGTGGATATCTAGGTGTCCAATAACCTACCCAAAACCTCTCCGAGAAATTATTAAAAAGCCTTTTGTCCTTTATAAAGCATATACATTTTACCTTACGATCACTTAATGGATGAAAACATTGATATTGCACAGTTTCAGTTCAGTGTTTGATGCCAAGTGTGCCATTTTTTCACCATTATCCTTCATATACTGCTTCATCCTGTGCGGTGCCTTCGTGGGCAACATGCACTCATCAATGGCACGGTCTTCAGTATGCTGGAAGGATCTGGTCCTGCAGTGGCTTCACTCTGAACAGTAAAGGGTACTGCTGGAGTGGCAGAGGTGGAGGGTCAAGCATGTTATAGGAACAAATTACATAATGCAGAAGCATTATAACACTGTGGTACACACAGCTAAATATGAAATCATTCACTCTTGTACTTCAGTAAACACTTTCTTCTGTATGCTACATTATGTTATATTTTGTTGCGTGCTCTAGGATGGCATTACTCTGTAGTGTGTTTCACAACTGTTGCTTATTTATTTATTTTACATTCATCTTGCACACATCTTGACACAGTACATTTGAATACATATTTTCCATTCCCTAAGTGAAAAGCATCACCCATGGATATACTAATACCCCATAGAGTACATTATGCACAAAGAAATTACAATACAATACAATAATATCGGAAAACACTACCAATGTTCTAGCTTCACGGCAAATCGAGGCATAAAATAAACTCCTCAAAAAAAGTTTGGAAACGTTATTTCGGTCGATTATTCTTCCCCTTTAATAATACCAATTGGTATTGTATTGTATATCGTTGGAAAGCCTGATTAGTCACCTTTACAACGAGGTACAACTTGTAAGGATCATGCATTCGTGGAATGAGCAACACAGCTAACCGTGTGGGTAGCGGCCCAAAAAAATGTGCCTAAATGCCCTGCAATATTCTTCTGTTGGTATTCACTCTCGTTTTGAGCTTCAAGTGCTGTCAGGTGTATGCCAGTGGGATGGAATGGGATGCCATCCCACAGCAGTGTGTGACCAGGCTGGTGACCAGCATGAGGAGGAGGTGCCAAGCTGTTGTGGCTGCGTATGGATCTTCCACACGCTACTGAGGTCCCTGACAGTGTAAAATGAATAAAGTGTAAAAATGGCCAATATGTGTTGTTTTTTCCTTATTACTGTGGGAGAGTGCAATCATCCAGTCCACCAAGCAACTCAAAACGAGAGTGAATACCAACAGAAGAATATTGCAGGGGATTTTGGCACATTTTGTTGGGCCGCTACCCACACGGTTAGCTGTGTTGCTCATTCCACGAATGCACGATCCTTACAAGTTGTACCTCGTTGTAAAGGTGACTAATCAGGCTTTCCAACGATATAAAATACAATACCAATTGGTATTATTAAAGGGGAGGAATAATCGACCGAAATAACGTTTCCGAACTTTTTTTGAGGAGTTTATAACTTACGACTGAGCAACCAAACAGAACAGCGCTAAAATACGCAATTTCATTGTGAATGCTATGAATTCTAACAAAGCAGGCCACCACGAGCCACTACGGGAACGTCACGAACACAATAGTATCAATACATTACAGTTATTTGGCAGACGCGTTTATCCAAAGCGACGTACAATAAGTGCATATTGCAGGTCATAGACACAAGAGTCTGAAAAAGTGTGTTTTCAAATATGTTCAGCATTATTAGCAGGCTAACAGTGGTCTATTACGACCGATGCAAATACAAAAATATAGCACGCAGTGGAAAAACGAATGTATATACTCAAAATATTACAAGCAGTAATACTTACATGTCGAGGAGGATATCTTCCCCATATTGATAGGCACCTCTTCCACAGAATCTATGCTACAGGGATTAGAAGAATCTCTGTTGTTGTCCTCTTCTGACCGACTTCGGGGGAAAAGTACTAAAAAGTCTCTTCAAAGTTGCGCGCCGTTTTATTGCGTAAGACCAACTGCGTCATACCAAACGCGTCAAACCAAATGCGTCATCTGCGCATGCCCGCGTAAAGTTGTCGTGATATAACAAGTATTGCAGTTACGCTCGCCCTTAAATAGTTAATCCAAGCTTTCAATTACACATGTAAATAACTTTTGGGAAGCTTGTCGTGCCTTCTATTGGATAAAACAATTGTCGATCAAACCAGAATAAAATTGAAAGCGTCACAGCAGTGCTATCAGGGAGGGGGGGTTACGCAGAGATAGTTTCGTTTGTCTAATAGTGTTCCAATGCGCTGTGTATTTTTCAAACGGATTGTCCAAGACAATAAATGACCACGGAATCTTGAAAGGGACATATCTACGCTTAAATCCACGGGAGGATTGCACACGAATTCCATATTTAATAGCAGATATTGATAGTAGAATGGCATTGTATGATTTCACTTGTTTATGTCGGTATTGATTGAGCAGCGATTTGCACCGCTGTATTTGCATACGGTCGGGCTATTGGTGGGTTTATCTGGTTGCTGGACGGAATTCTGATATTATATGATGAATACATATATTTATGAACTCCCAACATAGACGCTATTGCCCACTATGTCACGCATGGGTAGGTATAGGCTGGGTGGGGAGTGCTTGTTAAATGGACTTGCTACGGAAAGATAGTGACACTTAGAAACTACGCATTGGCCAGAAATCGTCGCGAATCGTCTACCAATAAAGTTAAAATACCGCGTTTGGGTTTTCCACTAATAGTTTGGCTGCAGGAGCAACGCGTGTCTCAGTTGCGTAAAACTGTCTCGCAGGCGAGAAAAAATAGACTATCTGCACTAAGTAGTTAATAAAAAAGCAACATTAAAAACATTCCCATTTCTAGGCCAGTTATTAGGTCAAACTATCCTACATATCCTATTTGAACAGCAATAATCATTAGGCAATGTGCTTAAAATAGGTGTTCATAGTGCAGGTATTGTTATCAAAACCTGATTTTGCACCTACATCCATCATCGTTAGGTGTGGCTATAGGTGTGTTTATTGCTGCAATATTGTCATCAAAATCTATTTTTAAACTCATTATTTAACTGCTCTAAAAATTAGACCCCCTGTTACACCCAGACTATCACCAGTGGTTCATAAAAAAATATTCTGAAGCTTCTGATGGGAGGCCGCCTGGGAACACCAGGTGCTGTAAGCTTTTTAAAAAGTTTTGTTTTGAGTTGACGCACGCGATGGTGGCGTTCACCAAGTTAAAAGTTGGAAACTGCAGCTTCCCTGCTTTACAGTGAAGAACATGAAACTTCGTCATGTCCTAATTATGCAGTCGACAATGTGCACTCTCCTAATTGTGCTCATTTGACCGCGTTGAAAACCGAAATTAAACGGAAAATGCGGCTGTATTTTAAAAACAATTTAATCCGTGTTAGCTCGGGGCAACTTTGCTCACGGCCATACCACACTGAAAACGCCCGAACTCGTCTGATCTCGGAAGCCAAACAGTGTCGGGCCTAGTTAGTACTTGGATGGGAGACCGCCTGGGAATACCAGGTGCTGTAAGCTTTTTTTTAAAGTTGAGTTTTGCAATTACGTACGCGATGGCGCCGTTCACCAAGTTAAAAGGTGGAAACTGCAGCCTCACTGTCGTCACAGTGAAGAACGTGAAACGTCGTCATGTCCGAATTATGCTGTCGACAATGTACACTCTCGTAATTGTACTCCTTTGACTGCGTTGATAACCAACATTAAACGGAAAAGGCGGATGTATTTAAAAAACAATTTAATCCGTGTTAGCTCGCTGCACCTGTGCTCACGGCCATACCACACTGAAAACGCCCAAACTCGTCTGATCTCGGAAGCTAAGCAGTGTCGGGCCTGGTTAGTACTCGGATGGGAGACCGCCTGGGAATACCAGGTGCTGTAAGCTTTTTTAAAAGTTTTGTTTTGCTTTGACGCACGCGATGGCGCCATTCAGCCAGTTATAAGGTGGAAACTGCAGCCTCACTGTCTTTACAGCGAAGATCATGAAACGTCGTCGTGTCCTAATTATTTTTTTGCCTTTTTTGTCTTGTTTTTTGAAAGCTATTTCAATTTACGGGATTGAATTCGGACCCACAATGCGTGTTATGTTTACATGTGTATGTGGTTGTATATAGCCTATATATGCACATATGTATCTTTTTATTTCAGTTATTTTTATTGTCATTATTTTCTCTTTTCTGTATAAATGACCACCTTGAAGTTAAATAAAAAATTGATCACAAACAAAAACTATACGATGCTGTGTGTTATTGTATCTATCCATACAGTAGCCGACAACAAGCAACTCATATGCCTTCCCCAGTGTCATAGAATGAATCACCGTAATAAAAAAGCAACATTAAAAACATTCCCATTTCTAGGCCAGTTATTAGGCCAAACTATCCTACCTATCCTATTTGAACAGCAATCATCATTAGGCAATGTGCTTAAAATAGGTGTTCATAGTGCAGGTATTGTTATCAAAACCTGATTTTGCACCTACATCCATCATCGTTAGGTGTGGCTATAGGTGTGTTTATTGCTGCAATATTGTCATCAAAATCTATTTTTAAGCTCATTATTTAACTGCTCTAAAAATTAGACCCCCTGTTAGACCCAGACTATCACCAGTGGTTCATAAAAAAATCTTCTGAAGCTTCTGATGGGAGGCCGCCTATGAACACCAGGTGCTGTAAGCTTTTTAAAAAGTTTTGTTTTGAGTTGACGCACGCGATGGTGCCGTTCACCAAGTTAAAAGTTGGAAACTGCAGCTTCCCTGCTTTACAGTGAAGAACATGAAACTTCGTCATGTCCTAATTATGCAGTCGACAATGTGCACTCTCCTAATTGTGCTCATTTGACCGCGTTGAAAACCGAAATTAAACGGAAAATGCGGCTGTATTTAAAAAAAAATTAATCCGTGTTAGCTCGGGGCAACTTTGCTCACGGCCATACCACACTGACAACGCCCGAACTCGTCTGATCTCGGATGCCAAACAGTGTCGGGCCTAGTTAGTACTTGGATGGGAGACCGCCTGGGAATACCAGGTGCTGTAAGCTTTTTTTAAAAGTTTTGTTTTGCTTTGACGCACGCGATGGCGCCATTCAGCCAGTTATAAGGTGGAAACTGCAGCCTCACTGTCTTTACAGCGAAGATCATGAAACGTCGTCGTGTCCTAATTATTTTTTTGCCTTTTTAGTCTTGTTTTTTGAAAGCTATTTCAATTTACGGGATTGAATTCGGACCCACAATGCGTGTTATGTTTACATGTGTATGTGGTTGTATATAGCCTATATATGCACATATGTATCTTTTTATTTCAGTTATTTTTATTGTCATTATTTTCTCTTTTCTGTATAAATGACCACCTATGTGAAGTTAAATAAAAAATTGATCACAAACAAAAAATATACGATGCTGTGTGTTATTGTATCTATCCATACAGTAGCCGACAACAAGCAACTCATATGCCTTCCCCAGTGTCATAGAATGAATCACCTTAATAAAAAAGCAACATTAAAAACATTCCCATTTCTAGGCCAGTTATTAGGCCAAACTATCCTACCTATCCTATTTGAACAGCAATCATCATTAGGCAATGTGCTTAAAATAGGTGTTCATAGTGCAGGTATTGTTATCAAAACCTGATTTTGCACCTACATCCATCATCGTTAGGTGTGGCTATAGGTGTGTTTATTGCTGCAATATTGTCATCAAAATCTATTTTTAAACTCATTATTTAACTGCTCTAAAAATTAGACCCCCTGTTACACCCAGACTATCACCAGTGGTTCATAAAAAAATCTTCTGAAGCTTCTGATGGGAGGCCGCCTGGGAACACCAGGTGCTGTAAGCTTTTTAAAAAGTTTTGTTTTGAGTTGACGCACGCGATGGTGCCGTTCACCAAGTTAAAAGTTGGAAACTGTAGCTTCCCTGCTTTACAGTGAAGAACATGAATCTTTGTCATGTCCTAATTATGCAGTCGACAATGTGCACTCTCCTAATTGTGCTCATTTGACCGCGTTGAAAACCGAAATTAAACGGAAAATGCGGCTGTATTTTAAAAACAATTTAATCCGTGTTAGCTCGGGGCAACTTTGCTCACGGCCATACCACACTGACAACGCCCGAACTCGTCTGATCTCGGAAGCCAAACAGTGTCGGGCCTGGTTAGTACTTGGATGGAAGACCGCCTGGGAATACCAGGTGCTGTACGCTTTTTTTAAAGTTGAGTTTTGCAATTACGTACGCGATGGCGCCGTTCACCAAGTTAAAAGGTGGAAACTGCAGCCTCACTGTCGTCACAGTGAAGAACGTGAAACGTCGTCATGTCCGAATTATGCTGTCGACAATGTACACTCTCGTAATTGTACTCCTTTGACTGCGTTGATAACCAACATTAAACGGAAAAGGCGGATGTATTTAAAAAACAATTTAATCCGTGTTAGCTCGCTGCATCTTTGCTCACGGCCATACCACACTGAAAACGCCCAAACTCGTCTGATCTCGGAAGCTAAGCAGTGTCGGGCCTGCTTAATACTTGTATGGGAGACCGCCTGGGAATACCAGGTGCTGTAAGCTTTTTTAAAAGTTTTGTTTTGCTTTGACGCACGCGATGGCGCCATTCAGCCAGTTATAAGGTGGAAACTGCAGCCTCACTGTCTTTACAGCGAAGATCATGAAACGTCGTCGTGTCCTAATTATTTTTTTGCCTTTTTAGTCTTGTTTTTTGAAAGCTATTTCAATTTACGGGATTGAATTCGGACCCACAATGCGTGTTATGTTTACATGTGTATGTGGTTGTATATAGCCTATATATGCACATATGTATCTTTTTATTTCAGTTATTTTTATTGTCATTATTTTCTCTTTTCTGTATAAATGACCACCTATGTGAAGTTAAATAAAAAATTGATCACAAACAAAAACTATACGATGCTGTGTGTTATTGTATCTATCCATACAGTAGCCGACAACAAGCAACTCATATGCCTTCCCCAGTGTCATAGAATGAATCACCTTAATAAAAAAGCAACATTAAAAACATTCCCATTTCTAGGCCAGTTATTAGGCCAAACTATCCTACCTATCCTATTTGAACAGCAATCATCATTAGGCAATGTGCTTAAAATAGGTGTTCATAGTGCAGGTATTGTTATCAAAACCTGATTTTGCACCTACATCCATCATCGTTAGGTGTGGCTATAGGTGTGTTTATTGCTGCAATATTGTCATCAAAATCTATTTTTAAACTCATTATTTAACTGCTCTAAAAATTAGACCCCCTGTTACACCCAGACTATCACCAGTGGTTCATAAAAAAATCTTCTGAAGCTTCTGATGGGAGGCCGCCTGGGAACACCAGGTGCTGTAAGTTTTTTTAAAAGTTTTGTTTTGCGTTGACGCACGCGATGGTGCCGTTAACCAAGTTAAAAGCTGGAAACTGCAGCTTCCCAGCTTTACAGTGAAGAACATGAAACTTCGTCATGTCCTAATTATGCAGTCGACAATGTGCACTCTCCTAATCGTGCTCATTTGATCGCGTTGAAACCCGAAATTAAACGGAAAATGCGGCTGTATTTTAAAAACAATTTAATCCGTGTTAGCTCGGGGCAACTTTGCTCACGGCCATACCACACTGAAAACGCCCGAACTCGTCTGATCTCGGAAGCCAAACAGTGTCGGGCCTGGTTAGTACTTGGATGGGAGACCGCCTGGGAATACCAGGTGCTGTACGCTTTTTTTAAAGTTGAGTTTTGCAATTTCGGACGCGATGGCGCCGTTCACCAAGTTAAAAGGTGGAAACTGCAGCCTCACTGTCGTCACAGTGAAGAACGTGAAACGTCGTCATGTCCGAATTATGCTGTCGACAATGTACACTCTCGTAATTGTGCTCCTTTGACTGCGTTTGATAACCAACATTAAACGGAAAAGGCGGATGTATTTAAAAAACAATTTAATCCGTGTTAGCTCGCTGCACCTTTGCTCACGGCCATACCACACTGAAAACGCCCAAACTCGTCTGATCTCGGAAGCTAAGCAGTGTCGGGCCTGGTTAGTACTCGGATGGGAGACCGCCTGGGAATACCAGGTGCTGTAAGCTTTTTTAAAAGTTTTGTTTTGCTTTGACGCACGCGATGGCGCCATTCAGCCAGTTATAAGGTGGAAACTGCAGCCTCACTGTCTTTACAGCGAAGATCATGAAACGTCGTCGTGTCCTAATTATTTTTTTGCCTTTTTTGTCTTGTTTTTTGAAAGCTATTTCAATTTACGGGATTGAATTCGGACCCACAATGCGTGTTATGTTTACATGTGTATGTGGTTGTATATAGCCTATATATGCACATATGTATCTTTTTATTTCAGTTATTTTTATTGTCATTATTTTCTCTTTTCTGCATAAATGAAGTTAAATAAAAAATTGATCACAAACAAAAACTATACGATGCTGTGTGTTATTGTATCTATCCATACAGTAGCCGACAACAAGCAACTCATATGCCTTCCCCAGTGTCATAGAATGAATCACCTTAATAAAAAAGCAACATTAAAAACATTCCCATTTCTAGGCCAGTTATTAGGCCAAACTATCCTACCTATCCTATTTGAACAGCAATCATCATTAGGCAATGTGCTTAAAATAGGTGTTCATAGTGCAGGTATTGTTATCAAAACCTGATTTTGCACCTACATCCATCATCGTTAGGTGTGGCTATAGGTGTGTTTATTGCTGCAATATTGTCATCAAAATCTATTTTTAAGCTCATTATTTAACTGCTCTAAAAATTAGACCCCCTGTTAGACCCAGACTATCACCAGTGGTTCATAAAAAAATCTTCTGAAGCTTCTGATGGGAGGCCGCCTATGAACACCAGGTGCTGTAAGCTTTTAAAAAAGTTTTGTTTTGAGTTGACGCACGCGATGGTGCCGTTCACCAAGTTAAAAGTTGGAAACTGCAGCTTCCCTGCTTTACAGTGAAGAACATGAAACTTCGTCATGTCCTAATTATGCAGTCGACAATGTGCACTCTCCTAATTGTGCTCATTTGACCGCGTTGAAAACCGAAATTAAACGGAAAATGCGGCTGTATTTAAAAAAAAATTAATCCGTGTTAGCTCGGGGCAACTTTGCTCACGGCCATACCACACTGACAACGCCCGAACTCGTCTGATCTCGGATGCCAAACAGTGTCGGGCCTGGTTAGTACTTGGATGGGAGACCGCCTGGGAATACCAGGTGCTGTAAGCTTTTTTTAAAAGTTTTGTTTTGCTTTGACGCACGCGATGGCGCCATTCAGCCAGTTATAAGGTGGAAACTGCAGCCTCACTGTCTTTACAGCGAAGATCATGAAACGTCGTCGTGTCCTAATTATTTTTTTGCCTTTTTTGTCTTGTTTTTTTAAAGCTATTTCAATTTACGGGATTGAATTCGGACCCACAATGCGTGTTATGTTTACAGGTGTATGTGGTTGTATATAGCCTATATATGCACATATGTATCTTTTTATTTCAGTTATTGTTATTGTCATTATTTTCTCTTTTCTGTATAAATGACCACCTATGTGAAGTTAAATAATAAATTGATCACAAACAAAAAATATACGATGCTGTGTGTTATTGTATCTATCCATACAGTAGCCGACAACAAGCAACTCATATGCCTTCCCCAGTGTCATAGAATGAATCACCTTAATAAAAAAGCAACATTAAAAACATTCCCATTTCTAGGCCAGTTATTAGGTCAAACTATCCTACATATCCTATTTGAACAGCAATAATCATTAGGCAATGTGCTTAAAATAGGTGTTCATAGTGCAGGTATTGTTATCAAAACCTGATTTTGCACCTACATCCATCATCGTTAGGTGTGGCTATAGGTGTGTTTATTGCTGCAATATTGTCATCAAAATCTATTTTTAAACTCATTATTTAACTGCTCTAAAAATTAGACCCCCTGTTACACCCAGACTATCACCAGTGGTTCATACAAAAAATCTTCTGAAGCTTCTGATGGGAGGCCGCCTGGGAACACTGCTGTGTAAGTCGCTCTGGATGCTGTGTAAGTCGCTCTGGATAAGAGCGTCTGCTAAATGCCTATAATGTAATGTAATGTAACACCAGGTGCTGTAAGCTTTTTTAAAAGTTTTGTTTTGCGTTGACGCACGCGATGGTGCCGTTCACCAAGTTAAAAGGTGGAAACTGCAGCTTCCCTGTTTTACAGTGAAGAACATGAAACTTCGTCATGTCCTAATTATGCAGTCGACAATGTGCACTCTCCTAATTGTGCTCATTTGACCGCGTTGAAAACCGAAATTAAACGGAAAATGCGGCTGTATTTTAAAAACAATTTAATCCGTGTTAGCTCGGGGCAACTTTGCTCACGGCCATACCACACTGAAAACGTCCGAACTCGTCTGATCTCGGAAGCCAAACAGTGTCGGGCCTGGTTAGTACTTGGATGGGAGTACCAGGTGCTGTAAGCTTTTTTGAAAGTTTAGTTTTGCAATTTCGTACGCGATGGCGCCGTTCACCAAGTTAAAAGGTGGAAACTGCAGCCTCACTGTCGTCACAGTGAATAACGTGAAACATCGTCATGTCCGAATTATGCTGTCGACAATGTACACTCTCGTAATTGTGCTCCTTTGACTGCGTTGATAACCAACATTAAAAGGAAAAGGCGGATGTATTTAAAAAACAATTTAATCCGTGTTAGCTCGCTGCACCTTTGCTCACGGCCATACCACACTGAACTCCCTGAGTGAAGTACCCGGATTGCCTACAGCGTGATAGTTTGAAAGTGAGAGCGAGTGTTTGTTTCAGTTGTTGCGTCTTTTAGTTAATTTTTTCCTTGTTAAGGCCGTGACACATCGGGGACGTAACGAATAAGCGAGGCGAAAATGCAAAAAATTTGCCTGCGAATATTTCGCGTAAAAACCTGACACACCTGCAACGATGCGAAAAAACAAAAAGCTTGCGTTCTTTTTCACGTTTGAAAATCCGTACGAATAAAAATGGATTACTCTTCGTCGAACGATGACGACATGGTTATCCGTTCGGTCCATCACGGAACGAAAGTGTATTATTTTTTTCCTCTACCAGAACGTTAAAAACAGAGCATGCTTAAATTACATTGGCAAAATATTGAACCGGGCTTATTATGTGTCCGTTTTTACTTATGCAAAGTTTGTTTTGTCTACAACATGCTCTCCTTCTCTTCCCTCCTTTTACGGACATACGTGTTCCACTGCCTCTTGATCTCTTCCACTAATATAAAGGGTTAACCACAACATAACAATACATTACGTCATTTCAGCAAACATCTTTAAAATAAACTTGTCGTAGTCTATACAGTGTAGCAACTCATGAAGTCTGAAGAGTTCTCTCCAAAACGATCGCTACAGGCAGACCTCGTCTGTTTTCCTCGTTATTTATATAACTTGGTTATCAGTAATCAGGTAATCCACACAGGAGTCGGAATAAGATTTTTGGGGAACTTTATTTGCCACGCACACAGACAACAGTGTGACAGCAAAAAAAATTCATATAGGCTCCTCTACCCCGCCCTTCTCCTCCTCCCCCTTTCTCTCCCTCCACCACAGTGGCTGCCCCTGGCCAGACCCGGTAGCTAGCATACGTGTCGTCTTTCTCTTTCGGTTAGCATATAGCCCACAATTACTACGGCAAATATCCACGAAACAATATCACATATAGCAGTTCGCTAGCTTTCATCCTTTGTTTTCACCAAGGCAAACAACCCAGCCGGTGACAGCGTAGCCTACATGAACTCGCCTAAGGTAAAAAAATAAATAGGCCTACGTATCGTGTAGCTATGTTTGTGTGTAATTGCCACTGGCTTGTTATTTTCTTTGCATGAACTGCTATCAACGTTAACGTTAGATCTAAAGGTTAGCTAACGTTAGCTGGCTAAAATAGCTGGAGACTACTTTTAAGCCAATGCTAATAACCTGTGGGAGCTGATCAGATAGCAAGTTGTGCGTATTGCAACCATTTAGCTATAAACCCACCATCTTCATAGCCTATTTTCTCGGCTATGGTTTTCCACAAATTGTCCTTCAAATCGTTGTCTTTCTAACTATTATGTCTCTTATCAAAGAGGACGCTATACTGTGACACATATAAAATCAGTTGGTCCGCCATATTGGATGTTGGAGTTTGTTGTGGCAGTGCGGTTACGTCAGTCATGGAAACTTGTTATGATTGGATAGATAAATAGTTTCGCAAACGAAAACACGCAAAAAACGAACTTGCTGCGAATAAATGAAATGCCACTTTTTCGCAAAGGACATTTCGCGTTTGATGTGCAAGATTTTATGAACAATACAGGAGTTCGTTTTTATTTTTCAAAGTGTGATTTATTCGTGCGAGTAAATCGCGGCCAGTGTGTCACGGCCTTTAGTTTGTTTGTTTCTGTGTTTTCTTGTTTAATCCCCCAGCAGCTCTGCTGTTTGGGGGATACACTCCCCCGTTTTTTCGTTGTTTGTAAAAATGAGTGCAAGTACAGAAAATCGGACGGATAAAATGGCAAAAGACCAAGGACCGGCACAGACGACGACACAGAATGCGGGAAATGGATCATTTGAACACGGCAAGGACGAGGAAGATTTATTGGCAAAACAAAGGAATTACAAAAAGGAATTGACGGTTAGTGTGGAGATTGTTGGCGAGGATAGGGTTACAATGATGGAGTTGCTGCGACGCATCAAAAAAGTATGTGGAATTGTAACTGGATGTAGATACAAAACGCCAACGAAGTATGAAGTTACGATGCAGACGGAAGGAGAGAAAAGGAAATTGATTGACGGTTTCAAAATCAAGAATACACGAATTTTAGCAAGGGAACTGTGTAATGACGAATTAATTGTTTCATTTATGAATTTACCTGTTTACATTGATGATGCAGAGATTCTTGCGAAACTAAGCATATGGGGGGTTAAAGCTGCATCAGTGATTAAGAGGAGGAAGTGGCCTGGAACTGAGATTGCAGACGGAACGTGGTTTTTAAAAGTAAAATTCACAGAACAAGTGAAATCACTGCCATATTCTACAAAATTTAATACTCTCGAAGGGGCGGAATACTTTCGCGTAATTCATGACAGGCAGATGAGGGTGTGTAGACTGTGTATTCAGCCGGGGCACGTCTGAGTTTTTGTGCCACAAATGCGGGAAGCAGGGACATTACGCCCGAGAATGCAATGTGGTGTTGTATCGTGAATGCAGGAGGGAAAGGGAGAATTGCATTTGTAGCGAAGAGGCGGAACGAGGGCGCAGGCATTCAAATGATCAGGAGCTAGCACAGGTTAATGAGGAAGCGGAAGAGATGCCCTTGCGGGAAGAGAGAGATGTACAAGAAGCGGAGGAGGTAGAAACTGAGTCCCAGCCTTCTCAGTCAAAGGTTTCACAGGCGGAGGATGGCTCAGCAGAGACTCGTAATCCAAGAGATATGGGCAGCATGCTCGATGATGTCCACCCGGAGGAGCTGCGGAGCCAGACACAGGACGCTCAGAGTGAGAGTAGGGTGGGGGCTGCTCAGGTCTCCACTCCGCCGCTCGGGAACAGTGGAGACGAAAGGGAAGAAGAGATGGTGACAAAGCCCTCGGGAGGTGCAGGTGCAGCTGGAAAGGCGGGCCAGGAGAATGTGAGCGATGAGACCCCCCCGATGTTCTCGCAACCAGACGGGATAGAGGAAGAAGGAATGATGGAGGATGATGAAGATGAAGCCGAAGGGCTGCAAGATCTCACGGACATGCGGAGATGCTCTTTAGATGAGAAGAGAAAGAGAGTGATGGAGAGACTACAAAAGGAAGGAAAAAAACAAAGGAAAGGAAGCCGATTAAAAGGCACACTGGGCCACATGGATGTGCTCCAGGGCAGAGCGGGACGCACAAAAGAGAAGCGGATGTAAGTATAAAAGAAAGGAAAAGACTTTAAAATGCATTGGATGAAATTATCTAATCTAATTTTGTCAATCATGCAAATCATATATTTTAATGCAAACGGACTGAGAGACTCTGACAAATTACAGCAAGTATTGTTTGCATTGAAAGGAGACATTTTATGCTTGCAAGAAACGTATTGGACAGATGCAATTATGGAGACTGTACAGAAACACTGGAAAGGACAAGTATTTGTTAATCATGGAAACTTGAGATCATGTGGTGTAGCTATTTTGGCAAAAAACGAGGTAAATAATATGAAAGAAATATATAGGGATAATGATGGGAGGGTGATTGCCATAGAATTTAATCTTGATAATGTGGTCTTTAATTTATTTAATATTTATGCTTCCAATGTTGAGAGTGATAGGAGAATTTTCTTATCGGGTTTAAAACAGCAGTCTAGTGGAAATTGTATGTTGGTTGGTGATTTTAATATAAAGTGTACTAGGTTGGATATGATGAATCCAGAACATTTTAAAACTGCTTTTAGATATTATGAAAGAGAATGATTTTGTTGATTGTTGGAGAGCACAAAACCCTGAAACAAGGGAATTTTCTCGGAAGCAGGTAGTTTTAGGGAAATTAAAGCAAAGCAGAATTGATTTTTGCTTCGTTAAAAATGAGTTGATGAAATATATTGATAAAACAGAATATAAATTTATTGGGGTGAGTGATCACGCCTCAATGAAAGTGAAACTTTGTGTTGTGACGGAAGAAAGGGGAGGAGGGGGAGGGGTATGGTGTTTAAATAATAGCTTATTAAATGAAGAACAATATACATCTAAAGTTATTAAATGTATTGAGAATGGAAAAAATAGCCCTCTATTTATAGAAGACACAGGGTTATGGTGGGAAGGAATGAAAACTAAAATAAAGACATTAAGTATAAGATATTCTAAGATACGGAATTATAGAAAACAATGTAAGGAAAAAGAACTTAGAGAAAAACTAGCTGAAGAAATAAAAAAGGCTGAAAATGACCCTGATTACAATATAGAAAACTATATAAAGATACAAGAGGAAATAAAACTTTATGAAAGAGAGAAATGTATGGGAGCTATAATAAGGAGTAGAGCTCAGTATGCTATTGAGGGCGAGAGATGTACCTCATTTTTTCTTGGGATGGAGAAGAGGAAACAGAATAGGTGTTATATGAATGAGTTGGAAAATGAAAAAGGTGAGATTGTAAATGATTTAGTAAGTGTGCTGGAAACGACTGAAACATTTTACAAAAACCTTTTTAAAAAGAGTGAAGTGGATGAAGAATGTGTGAAAACTATCCTGAGTACTGTGAGTGCTAAAATAACTGATGAAGAAAAGGGAATGTGTGAGAAGGATATAACTATTCTAGAAATAAAAGAAGCAATAAAAAATACCCAGGCAAATAAAAGTCCTGGATTAGATGGCCTGACAAGTGACAAATTTAGCACCAATATTAATAAAAGTGTTTCAGTTTATGCAGAGTAGGCAGAAGGTTCCTGATTCTTTGACAATTGGAATAATCACAATGATATATAAAAATAAGGGAAGCAAACAGAAATTAGAAAATTTTAGACCTTTAAGTCTTTTAAATAGCGACTACAAAGTTTTAGCGAAAGTACTGGCGAACAGAATTTAAAAAGTTTTGAAGAGTATAATAGCTCCAACACAAGCTTATGGTGTGCCAGGGAGAGATATAGCAGACACAATCTGTACAATAAGAGATGTGGTAAATTATATGAAGGATGAGGGTGGAATAGTGTTGAGTCTAGATTTAAATAAGGCTTTTGATAGACTGGAACATGGTTTTTTATATAAAACTATGGAGAAATATGGTTTTGGTAATAGAATAATTAAATGGATTAAGTTGTTGTATAATAATGCAAAAAGCTGTGTCAAATGTAATGGCTGTTTAACTGACACATTCCCTTTAGAAAGATCTATAAGACAAGGGTGCCCTCTATCCGCCCTGTTATTTAGCATCTGTATTGAACCTTTTGCCACAATGATAAAAGCGGATAATGAAATTAGAAGCATTAAAATTCCTAGAGGAGGAAATAGTATCATACATCAGTATGCAGATGATATGACACTGACTGTAAAAGATGTGAGCAGCATTAAAAAAATAATGAAGCACATGGAGATTTATGAAAAGGCATCAGGTGCTAAAGTAAATGTGGAAAAATATGAAATTATATTTGTAGGTAATATAAATCCAGTGGATTGTGATATTCTATTTAAGAGAGCTAACAACACAATCAAAATATTAGGAATTAATATAGGTATAGATGAAAAAGAGGCTCGAGATAAAACTTGGACAGGGGTTCTTAATAAAGTGAAACAAACATTGAATTTGTGGAAACAGAGAGGATTGAAATTGAAAGGAAAAACAGTGGTAATTAACTCTTTGCTTTTATCTAAATTTGTGTATGGATTTGGGGTGATGGATATGCCTGAATGGGTATTAAAAGAAATAAATGGTGTAATTTCCAACTTTTTATGGGATGGAAAGGGAGTTAAAATTGCCCAGAAAACACTTATAGGAAATTATGATGAAGGAGGATTAAAATGAGTAGATTCAGATATAAAGAGAAAAGCAATGAGAATTAAAATTGTGAATAAGTATATATATGATTCTGTTGATTATGGCTGGAAATATTTTTTTAAAGAATACCTATATAAGTCTGGAGGATGTGAGCAAAATAGTTTGTTGATGTCCATGAAAAGGACAATGTTTGAAAATGTGCCCAGCTTTTATAAAGAAGTTTTAGAAGCATGGTCTGGTTTTTTGCCTAGTATAGATTATGAGTGTAAAAAAATAGATTTGATGCTGAATCATCCGGTTTTTCTAAATCAAAAAATCAAATCGAACAGTGTGGTGCTTTACAATAAAAATTTCATGACTGCAGGCTTAAAACAGGTGAAAGATTTTATTTATGAAGTTATTCCAGGTTTTCTTCCAAAACAAGCAATAATAGACACTGTACATGAATATGATGACTGTATGAGTAAAAAAACAATTGAAAATATATATGAAAAAATTAAAGGCAGTTTTCCAACTGAATGGGTAAAATGGATTAATAGTGAGTGTCTTGGAGTTGGATCGTCTGTTTTACCTGACTTATTCATTGTAAAGAAAGAAAAAAATACTGTACTATCAAAATTTACGACAAAAGACTTCTACAGAATGAATGCAAAAAAAGAAAGAAAAGTACCTGCTTCTGAAAATGTATGGGTAAAAGTGTTTCCTGAACTAGATGTCAAAAGTATATGGAAAAATCTAAATGTTAAATACAGGTGCAGCTCAAAAAATTAGAATATCGTGAAAAAGTTCAATATTTTTTGTCACTCATTTCCAGAGGTGTCAAAAGTATTCACATTCATTACTCAAGTAGAAGTATAGATACTATGGTTTAAAAAGACTTCTGTAGAAGTTGAAGTATCAACTCAAGCTTTTTACTTAAGTAAAAGTGTAAAAGTACTGGTTTCAAAACTACTTAAAGTATAAAAGTAAAAGTAATGTAAGGGGGAAAAAATGCCATTAAGGACAAAAGCTTAGGCCACGCCACAGGGGGCTATAGTGCACTACCCCACCTCCCCAAAAAAAACATTTTTCTAAAGGCCATAATGACTATTATGTTATAATAAAATGTTAATGTTGAAAAATTTGGGATGCACTTAAGCCGCATTTATGCCCATTGAAAATGAACGCATTTTAGTACAATGCAAATACATTAAAGAACCATATATGTGTACTACTGAGCATTAACATGTGAACACGGAAGATATGATGATTAGTTGCCTATAAGTATTGTAATGGTGCAAAAAGTCAAACTTCAGAGGCATGTTATCAATAGCCTTTATTGGAATGTAAATGTACATCCAAGCTTAGCTGCAGGAATCTGTGAGGGCAACAGAGTATGTCATGGTCCATACCGTGACCAAAGAAGTAATAGCTTACCCACCCCTAGTTTAACACACCACCGACCGGACACCACAGAATGAGAATTAAGCTCTGCACAATAATAATGCCATTACTACACCCACACACATTCAAGACCCGGAACAGCTGGTGTTGACCAATAGGGTCTTACTCATCGCTTCAAACTAATCTAGGCTAGCCAAAACGTTTGATTACTTTATTAAGACACTATCACAACACGCGCATACTGTAGATGTAACGAGTAAGAAACTTGGCTGACTGCGACAAACCATAGCAAATCCATAACAAATCACTAGTGCCTAGCTGACGGTGCCAACCAAACTTTTGTTAGTGATTCAACATTTCCTGAAAAAACACACACATACACACAATCTACATCAGGATCTACATCAGAGTTACCAATAGGCTATGTTCAGCCGCAAAAGCAGCTGGTTCTCAAAGTTCTTTGAGCCAATGCATGCTCTTTTTGGCCTGAAGATCAGCCCTGCGACACTAAACAGTCTTTCACAGGCTGCTGAGGCAGGGAGTGCCGTATTAAGCTTGAGTGATAGCTGGCACACAGCTGGGAAGGTCTTCAGTACCTCTACTGTGTCTCCTGGGCACCCCAGGTACGCATCCAACTGCTGGGACGTTTCAAGAGGGCTGGTCTTTTTCAAGGAGGAAAATAAGTCCTCTTCCTCAGATGATTGGGAGCCCTCACTGAAGTGATTCTCGGCCTGACAGTCCAAGTGCCTTCTGATATAGTGAAGGCCTGTGGAATAAAAAAACAAAAATCAGGACAATTTAGACTATATGACAGTATTGTAATTGTGTATTGGATAGTGTTGTGTGTGTGTGTGTGTGTGTGTGTGTGTGTGTGATTAAATGTCATTTCAAACTCATTTCAGTCTCCATAGAAATTACACATATTAAGGGGAAGTTGAGAAGTGAGACACTTACCAAGTTTGAGGATATTTTCGTCACTTGTCCAGCAGGTCTTAAATTTGGGAACTAGAATGGCTGCGGCTATCAGTTCTGGATCCGCAAGCATCTCTCCGAAACGTTTCTCAAGGCCGGAAAGAAGTGCAGCAATCAAAGGCTCACAGAACTTGGAGGCGACTTGAAGGTGCTGGAGCTTGGTCCTTAGTAGAGTTATGGTGGGGACCAACCATCCCATCTGCACACTGGTTTCTCCCTGCAGAACATCCAGTGCCTTTGCAACTGGGCTCATTGTCTTCGCATATTCTGCAAGAAATGCAAGTTCCACTGGAGTAAACCTGTACAAAGACGAAAAGAAAAACACAACATGGAACATTAAGCCTACTTGATGTAGCACCTTCAACTGGAGGAACTGATAATTAAAAAGGAAAAATATTGTCATCTGAGACTTTTAGAAATGAAGTTGTGTTGCTACAAATCACATCCATAGTAAATATGGGGACTGCATATTGGCATAGTGCATACATGTGTTCTACAGTATTCCAAGTATAAAACTGTGACTTAATCTATTGTTAATCACTTCATTAACTGAAAGACAGAAAAACAAGCACTTACTTAGGTGTATCTAGTTCACTGCAGACAGCTGCAAGGGCTCCTTCGCCTTGTTCTCTTGTTATTATCACTATTCTTTCTACGGCTGAGAAGAGTGAATTCCACCTTGTAGCAACAGGCCTTACGAGTTGGAGTTTGCAGTGGTCTTCAATTACTTCAGATGCGGTGGTTGATCTTGAACTTTTATTCCACAGGCTAGAGCATTTGGCAAATGTGGACCTTGACACGCGCTTGTACAATGGGTTGACCTCTGCTTTTGAAGCATCAGCTGTGGACACTAAATTGAGGAGGTGGCAGGCGCAGCGATGGTGCTTGGGTAGCTGGTATTCCAAGTAGTCATCTTCTTCCAACAGGGCTCCGGCATCAACAAATTCAACACCCTCAAGGCTTTCCTCTTCTTCATCGTAATCATCATTTTGGCCACCATCATCCTCTTCTCCATCACCCTCTCCTACAGGTTCAGGATTGTTGTTCT
Source organism: Ilyophis sp. 1 JC-2022 (assembly GCA_022702515.1). NCBI lineage: Eukaryota > Metazoa > Chordata > Actinopteri > Anguilliformes > Synaphobranchidae > Ilyophis > Ilyophis sp. 1 JC-2022. The sequence goes on along the minus strand of CM040399.1, from coordinate 101,706 downwards.
CGTCAGTCTGCCCATAAACTCTGAAGGCTTTCAGGAAGTTCGATCCGTTGTCAGTTGTAGTGCGAACGATCTTCTCTCTGATATTGAATTCTGTGTGAATATCATTTAGGGCACCAGCCAGGGCAGAAAAGGTATGTGACCCTTTAAGTTGCTTGCATGCCAGGGCAGCACAGGATCTCTGCATGGTCTGGGGGTTAAACCAGTGCGCAGTGACACCAATGAAACCGCGACGGTGTGCCGTCCAGCAGTCTGTCGTTGTTGCTATGAACTCAATTTCACTAAGGGCAGCTTTCAGTTTTCTTTTCATTTCAACAGAGGCCTTTGTGACTTTGTTAACAACAGTATTACGCATCATGACATTTGTATTTGGCTGAAGATGTTGCACAAGCTCAATGAAGCCCTGTTGCTGAACAATGTGTGGTGGGTGCAAGCCTTGGACAACGAATTTGAGGACTACTTTATCCACACTTGCCTGGGACACTCTTCGAGTCTCCCACAGCTTGGTTTGTTTGGAGGGTGGGGTCAAAGAACCTTCAGTGGATGACTTCCTTTTGAGGGCTGCTGAAGAAAGTTGTGTGTACCTCTCTAGACGAGTGGGGTGTTTCTTCTGTGGAGAAAATGAATGCACAGGCACAGATTGAGATTCATATTATTTCTCTCAAACCACAAGCTGAGACTATCTAGGACTTCCGCTGTATTAAATGTCATGCTGGAAGTTCATGAATGAAGGTCAGACTACAAGTTAGGGAGCAGTTTCACTGGTCTATGCAATTATGTTGAGCAGACCAGAATATTGCCACTTAAAGCTGTTTTAGGACCACAAGCAGCTGCTGGCATGACTGAAAAGTAGCATTATCGATGAGATAGTCCGACTAAATTAATTTTAAACTGCATTTGGCTGATAGTTGGCCCTATTACCTCTTTACAAGGACCCAGAAGGCCTGCCCCACACAGGCGCGTGCACTCTCATACATAGACAGGATCATCATGCCTATCCTTAGTACATGCTTCATCAATCAGCTGAGACTATAGCTTTGCACAATTAACTTACAAATATTGCATATAGCAGGGTTGGAAATTAACTTTTTAAAATATGAACATCTACCAGCCACTTACAGATAAATGTTCAAATTCACCAGCCACTCAATAGTAAATCATTATTTTGTGTCTGAAATCCACCAGCCACGTTCATATTTTACCAGCATTTGGCTGGTGGCTGGTGCTAATTTCCAACCCTGGCATATAGCAATAATATAAGCTCAGATAACATTTGGCTAAAGTCGAATTTCAAATCTCACACAGAGCCCACCAAACGAACTTGAAACGTTGAATCATAGCCTACTGCTAGCAAGCAAACCATGGCATGTCTTGGCATGTTCCTAGCCATAGCAAACATTGCAAATTTACCATTAGTATGTTACTAGGTTACTACAATATTTTATCATTAATCGACTGATAATAACAAAAACTATATCTTTGCACAATTAACTTACAAATATTGCATATAGCAATACTATAAGCTCAGATAACATTTGGCTAAAGTCGAATTTCAAATCTCAGACGCCCACCAAATGAACTTGAAACGTTGAATCATAGCCTAGCGCTACTGCTAGCAAGCAAACCATGGCATGTCTTGGCATGTTCCTAGCCATAGCAAACATTGCAAATTTACCATTAGTATGTTACTAGGTTACTACAATATTTTATCATTAATCGACTGATAATAACAAAAACTATATCTTTGCACAATTAACTTACAAATATTGCATATAGCAATTTGCTATATGCAATATTGTAGTAACCTAGTAACATACTAATGGTAAATTTGCAATGTTTGCTATGGCTAGGAACATGCCAAGACATGCCATGGTTTGCTTGCTAGCAGTAGCGCTAGGCTATGATTCAACGTTTCAAGTTCATTTGGTGGGCGTCTGAGATTTGAAATTCGACTGATAATAACAAAAACTATATCTTTGCACAAATAACTTACAAATATTGCATATAGCAATACTATAAGCTCAGATAACATTTGGCTAAAGTCGAATTTCAAATCTCAGACGCCCACCAAATTAACTTGAAACGTTGAATCATAGCCTAGCGCTACTGCTAGCAAGCAAACCATGGCATGTCTTGGCATGTTCCTAGCCATAGCAAACATTGCAAATTTACCATTAGTATGTTACTAGGTTACTACAATATTTTATCATTAATCGACTGATAATAACAAAAACTATATCTTTGCACAATTAACTTACAAATATTGCATATAGCAATACTATAAGCTCAGATAACATTTGGCTAAAGTCGAATTTCAAATCTCAGACGCCCACCAAATGAACTTGAAACGTTGAATCATAGCCTAGCGCTACTGCTAGCAAGCAAACCATGGCATGTCTTGGCATGTTCCTAGCCATAGCAAACATTGCAAATTTACCATTAGTATGTTACTAGGTTACTACAATATTTTATCATTAATCGACTGATAATAACAAAAACTATATCTTTGCACAATTAACTTACAAATATTGCATATAGCAATACTATAAGCTCAGATAACATTTGGCTAAAGTCGAATTTCAAATCTCAGACGCCCACCAAACGAACTTGAAACGTTGAATCATAGCCTAGCGCTACTGCTAGCAAGCAAACCATGGCATGTCTTGGCATGTTCCAAGCCATAGCAAACATTGCAAATTTACCATTAGTACATTACTAGGTTACTACAATATTTTGTCGATAATCGACTGATAACAAACTTTCAGCTTACCTCAATATGCTTTTTCAAATTAGACGGCGAGTTTTTGAAGGCCATTAGCTCGTGGTACTTGGGTGCGCAGAGCTTGCAGCGCATTCGAAAGGAGTTGTTTTTGCATCCAACCATTTCAAAAAATTCTTCCAGGTACGGCCAGGGATGTAGAAGGGTTAGCTGGTCTTCCTGGCTATCAACCTCCTCGCTGGTGCTTGGTTGGGACATTTCGCTCCAGTTCTCTTTAGTCTCTGCCACGGACATCTTCGTACTAGGCTACATATACGTCTGCTTTCCTTGCTGGAGTTTGACGTGATTTATGTCATGTGCAGGTGCGATGGATCGCGTACAAACCAATAGGGTGTCGGAATGGTATATGTTTATACTTCTCATCCAACCACAATCAAGGCCTTATCTCAGAAGAAAAGGAACAACACCCGTGATGTCGATTCTTGGATGACGTAGATTTGCTGCGACTTCTGCGACCAGTATCTCGGGTTTAGGGTGGCTGTTAGCTAGCTACTTCGGTGGATTGGGAGCTGCGTTGCGAGGGTTGTTTGAACAGCTTGGAACTGCTTGCCTGTTTAGCGATTGTTGGTCGGGAGGGTTTGTAGATCGGGTGTCCTTGAGGCATGTCCTCTCGGGGTGGCGGGGGGGGGGCAGGGTAGTTCGGGGAAGAGGGGTAGATCGTCGGAGGGTAGGGGACCGAGGAGTGAAAGTCTGCCCGAGGTGAAACTGCTTAGACGAGAGTCGGTGGATGGGGACGGGTGGCGGATGATCATCAGGTTCAGGGATGGATCGGGTGGGTCCGTGAACCCGTTGAAGGTGTCAAAGGATCTCACCCAGAAAATCGGTTCGATCCTGCACGCCAGGTCTTTGTCCGACGGCAATCTGTTGATTTTCTGTAAAAACGAGGCCCAGAGGAAGAAAGGATTGGCGATGTCAACGCTACTCGGGAGACAGGTGGAGTGCGTGGTTCCGGGTAATGTATCTGACCGTGGGTTGCAGGGGGTGATATATGGGGTGGATGTGGAGGTAACTAACGACGAGATCATGCAGTATCTCAAGGGGGCGGAGGTTGTAGGGGTTCGGAGGTTTGGGACGGTGCGTGGGGGGGTGAGGCAGGCTAGCACGGCCATGTTGGTCTCCTTTGCGGAGGAGGCTTTACCGGAGCGGGTTAGCCTGGGGTTTGTGTCTTATTTGGTCAAGCCCTACCAGCGCCCTCCCTTGCGCTGTTATAAGTGTCAGAGGTATGGTCATGTTGCTGCGGTCTGTAGGGGGGTGAGGAGGTGCGGCCGGTGTGGGGGGGAGCATGAGCTGGTGGAGTGTGTGAGCGAGGTGGTTAAGTGTTGTAACTGTGGTGGGGCTCATGCGACGGCTTTCCGTGGGTGTGGGCATCATGTGAGGGCTCAGCAGGTGGAACGGGTGAGGAATGAGGGGAAGGTGTCGTATGCTGAGGCGGTCAGGAAGGTGGCTGCGGCGGAGGTGGCGGCGGAGGTAGGGGGGGAGGTAGCAGGGGAGGCGGCGGGTAGGCCTGTCCCGGGGGTTGTGGCGGTCCCGGCAGGCTCATTGGTAGTGGACCGGAATGCTTTTTTGGCGTTTTTGGTGGAGGTGTTGTGGGCTGCTAAGCAGGTGTCGAGGTCGGCTGATATTAGGGGCGCGGTAGCGAAGGAGGCGGAGCGGTTTCTGGGCATCGTGGTGTCCTCGGAGCAACTGCAGATGGGTGTTCGCGGTGGGACGCCCTCGGGTGGGGGGAGTGGGGAGGTAGGGGCGGGTCTGTCTTTGAGTCAGCAGAGTGTGGGTGATGAGGGGGTGGGGGTGGGTTGATGGATAGGTTCCATGTTCTCCAGTGGAACGCCCGGAGTCTGATCGCTAATGGCCAGGAGTTTAAGAAATTTGTGAGTTATTTTAAGGAGAAGCCTGAGCTGGTGTGTGTTCAGGAGACATGGTTGAAGCCTTGTCTTGAATTTGTTCTTCCTGGGTATGAGTGTGAGCGGCTGGATCGGGTGGATAGGTCGGGTGGTGGGTGTGCAATATTTGTTAGGACTGGGGTTCAGTATCAGAGGGTGGTACTTAGCACGGGGTTGGAGTGTGTGGTGGTGCGTGTGTGGGGGAAGCAGGGGCCGCTGTCGGTGGTAAATTTGTACAACCCTTGTCTGCAGCTGGAGGTTGGGGAGTTAGTGGGGGTGATGCAGGTGGTGGGGCCCCCTGTGTTGTGGGTGGGGGACTTCAATGCACATAACCCGTTGTGGGGTAGCATGGGAATGGACCGTAATGGGGTGGTTGTAGAGGAGTTCATGGAGGAGTGTGGGCTGGTATGCCTGAATGATGGTAGGCCTACGCGGTTTCAGGTTGGGTCGGAGGGGGGGGTGTCTTGTCTTGACCTGGCTCTGGCGACGGCGGTCCTGGCAGGGAAGGGGGAGTGGGATGTTATGGACAGGTATACGGTAGGGAGCGACCACTTCCTGATTTATATGCGGTTTGGGCAGTCCCTGCTGGTACAGGCAGACGGGAGGCCGAGGCAGAGGGATTATAGTAGGGCGAGGTGGGAGGAGTTTGATGAGGGGTGTGCTGGTGAGCTGGGCAGTGTGGATGGGGATGGTACGGTGGATGGGTGGAATGAGAGCCTGTGTGCTATGTTGTATCGTAATGTGGACCGGTTTATTCCCCGGAGGGGGGCCCCTAGGGAGCGCAGGAGTGTGCCGTGGTGGAACTCGGCGTGTAGTGTGGCGGTGAGGGATCGGAATCGGGCCTACAGGGTGCTCAGGTGGCGCCCGGGGGTGTGGGAAGTGGTGGAGTATAAGTGGCTGCGGGCGGTGGCCCGGAGGGTGATCAAGGGAGCTAAGCGGGATTGTTGGAGGAGGTATTGTGGGACGCTGGGAGCAGAAACTTCGGTGGGGGAGGTGTGGGCTGCAGTCCGGCGCATGTCGGGGGTTGGTAGGCGTAGGGCTATGCCAGTATTGGAGGAGGGTGGTGTGGTGGCTGTGTGTGATGATCAGAAGGCCGGGATGTGTGTCCGGACGTTTCAAGCAGTCCATAGTCTAGAGAATGTGGGGGTAGATGGAGTTAGGAGGAGGGAGGAGATGTTGAGGGGTCAGGGGTTTAAGTTGGAGGTGAGTGGGGATAATGGGGACCCCTGTACTCTGTTCTTCACCATGGGGGAGCTGCATAGGGCGTTACGGCATGGGGGCAGGTCGGCTCCAGGAAAGGATGGGCTGGGGTATGAGGTGTTTCAGCACCTGGGGGATGTGGTGCTGGAAGAGGTTTTGTCCCTCATTAATGCTGTGTGGGCGGAGGGGGTCCTCCCGGCGGCATGGAAGCAGGCAGTGGTTATCCCCATCCTGAAGCCAGGGAAGGAGGCTAAGCGGCCTGGGTCGTATAGGCCGATTGCCCTGACAGCGGTCTTGTGTAAGATTATGGAAAGGATGGTGACTGACCGGTTGGTGTACAAGCTGGAGAGAGGCGGTTGGATTACACCAGTCCAGAGTGGCTTTAGGGTGGGGAGGAGTACTATGGACGCGGTTCTGGCTCTTGACCTGGATATCAGGAAGGCCATAGCGTGTAAGGAGTGCATGGTGGCAGTGTTCCTGGACATTGAGAGGGCCTATGACATGTTGTGGAAGGAGGGGCTTCTTGTGAAGCTGTATGATGCAGGGGTCAGGGGGCGCATGTTGAACTGGATTGGGGCATTTCTGAGGGACCGGGTGATTCAGGTTAGGATTGGGGGGGCGTTGTCTGGTGAGGTGGGGACTGAGTATGGCACCCCGCAGGGGAGTGTGATCAGCCCGGTGCTCTTTAATGTTATGGTGAATGATATGTTCCAGGGGGTGGGGCCGGGGGTGGGATGTTCCCTGTTTGCGGATGATGGCGCGGTTTGGAAGCGGGGGGGGAATGTTGGGTTTGTGATGAGGAAGATGCAGGAAGTGTTGGGGCAGGTGGAGGAGTGGGCGGGGAGGTGGGGGTTTAGGTTGTCGGTGGAGAAGTCAAAGATGGTGGTGTTTGGGCACAAGCGGAAGGGGGGAGGGCTGGGATTGTCCCTGTATGGGCAGCCACTGGAGAGGGTTAAGGTGTTTTGGTTTCTGGGGGTGTACTTTGATGAGAGGCTGACCTGGAGGGTGCACGTGGATAGAACGGTGGAGAGGTGTGAGAAGGTGGTGAATGTGTTGAGGTGCCTTGCGGGGAGTGATTGGGGGGCTGTCAGGGGGACTATGCTTATGGTGTATCAGGCTTTGATCCGGTCTGTCCTGGACTATGGTAGCCTCGCATATGGGAGTGCGGCGCCGACTACCTTGGCGAGGTTGGATGTGGTGCAGGCGAAGGCGCTGAGGGTGTGCTGTGGGGCGTTTCGCACGACGCCCATCCCCGCTTTGTTGGTAGAGGTGGGGGAGGCCCCCTTGAGGTTGCGGCGAGTTAAGCTGGCTCTGCATTATATTGCGAAGGTTAGTGGCCAGGGGCCTGGTCACCCAGGGAAGGCGTTGGTGGAGGGGTGCTGGGAGTGGGGGAGTAGTAGGAGAGGGAAGTGGAGCTTTGTGAACCGGGTCTGGATGGAGGAGGCAGGGCTAGGCCTGGGTGTGGTGGCGCCGGTGGTGGTCTGGCCGTGTGTGCCCCCGTGGCTCTTGCCTACGCCGGAGGTGGACGTCTCCTTGCTGGGGTTGGTAAGGGTGGGGGAAGGGGGTGAGGGCCCGGCTGGGCTGGTGAGGGAAAGGTTGCGGAGTGTGTGGGCGGTGCATTTGCAGATTTTCACAGATGGTTCGGTGGACCCCCGGAGTGGGAAGGCTGGTTTTGCCATCCATATCCCCCAGTTGCATATTACCGAGGGCAGGCGGCTGCCTGATGGGCTGTCGGTGTTCACTGCTGAGGTGATGGCGCTGGTGTGGGCGCTGGACTGGGTTGAGCGTGCGCGCCCGCAGCGGGTGGTTGTGTGTTCCGACTCAGCGGCTGCCCTGGGGGGCCTGAGCGGTGGTTCACGGGCTAGGCCTGATCTCATCCTTGAACTGGTGATGGCTCTGTACAGGGTGGAGAGGGTGGGGTGTAGGGTAGGGTTTATGTGGGTCCCGGCTCATGTGGGGGTGGAGGGGAATGAGGCTGTGGATGCAGCTGCTAAGGGGGCTTTAGGGCAGGAGGTGGTAGGGGTGGGGGTGGATCGGGGGGTAGCTGAGTGGAGAGGTAGGATACGGGGGGTGCTAATGGAGAGGTGGCAGGCTGAGTGGGAGGTGGAGGTGAGAGGGAGGCATTTCCATGGGATCCAGGGGAGTGTTAGGGGGGAGAGGGGCGCCCTGGGAAGGGGTAGGAGGGAACAGGTCATGATGACCAGGCTTCGGCTTGGTCATTGTGGCCTGGCCTGGGACCTGGCCCGGATGGGGAAACATGTGGATGGTCTGTGTAGCTGTGGGGGGAGGGAGACGGTGAAGCATGTCATGTTGAAGTGTGGGAGGTATAGGAGGGAGAGGGCAGATATGTATGCTCATGTAATAAGGGTGGGGGAGCCAGTAGTATCTCTGAGGGTCCTTTTGGGCCATGGGAGTCACCAGAATGAGGTGGGGAGGGCAGTGGCAAACTTTATGTTCACTACTGGCCTACATCTTAGGGTGTAAGGGCCTGGGAGGGGTGTAGTACCGTGTCTGGCCAGGGAAAGGCAGCAATACGCCACGTCGGCGTCTAGCCTGCCAGAAACACAAAAGAAGAAGAAGAACCACAATCAAATTCACTCTATCCGGATGGTGCGATTTATCTGGATAGGTTTTTTTTTTGTGTGTGTCTTTTTTGAACGATTAAAAGCCGTGATGAAAACAAGCCGAAATGAAATAGGAGTAACGAGGCTATTTTTAAAATGTAAGGAGTAGAAAGTACAGATAATTGCGTGAAAATGTAAGGAGTAGAAGTAAAAAGTCGGCTGAAAAATATTTACTCCAGTAAAGTATAGATACCCAAAATTTCTACTTAAGTAAGGTAACGAAGTATTTGTACTTCGTTACTTGACACCTCTGCTCATTTCAGAATGTGAAACTCATATATTATATAGATTCATTACACATAGAGTGAAATATTTCAAGCCTTTATTTCTTGTAATTTTGATGATTATGGCTTACAGCTAATGAAACCCAAAATTCAGTGTCTCATATTTTTTAAGTATCATATTTAATATTTGGTCACATATTTTTTGCATGCTGTTACTTCCTGAAGTCTCTGACCAATCAACATCAAAAGACTCTCAATATCTTATTTTCAGGTACTGTTACAAGCGATACTATAACCTCTCTGCATTTGAACTTATCTCTATGAGAATTGGGGGGTAAGACTAGATTCAGCTGTAAATTACGCTGGTACAGTATGGGAAACATGACTGGCGAAATGGCTGTACGTCATCAAGAGTCTAAGGTATCAAACGAGCCCCAAACCATCACTCTGTGGCCAGATATGGAGTAGATGTGGATGGATCCCTTTAAGGGTTGTTTCTCCTGACTTTTTTCCCCATAGAGTTCTATAGGAAAATGAGTCAGGAGAAATAACCCTTGCAGTGATCCATCCACATCTACTCCATATCTGGCAACAGAGTGATGGTTTGGGGCTCGTTCGATAGCTCAGACCCTTGATGACTTACAGCCATTTAGCCAGCCATGTGTTCCATACTGTACCAGTGTAATTTACAGCTGAATCTAGTCTCACCCCCCAATTCCCATAGAGATCAGTTCAAATGCAGAGAGGTTATAGTATCGCTTGTAACAGTACCTGAAAATAAGATATCGAGAGTCTTTTGATGTTGATTGGTCACAGACTTCAGGAAGTAACAGCATGCAAAGGATATGCGACCAAATATTAAATATGTTAAAGCAAAATATTCTAATTTTCTGAGACACTGAATTTTGGCTGTAAGCCATAATCATCAAAATTACAAGAAATAAAGGCTTGAAATATTTCACTCTATGTGTAATGAATCTATATAATATATGAGTTTCATTTTCTGAAATGAGTGACAAAAAATATTGAACTTTTTCACGATATTCTAATTTTTTGAGCTGCACCTGTATAACAGCATAAATTGTGAAAATAATGACTTTAATATAAGACATAACAGAATTTACACAAATCTTGTTTTTCATCAGATAAATAAAAATATCAGAAGAGAATGTGATGTATGTGGTTTGATGGTGGAAACATTCATGCATTTATTTTTTGAATGTGAGAGTTTGAAAAGATTTTATATGAAATTGAAGGGTGTGTTGGAAAGAAATTGGTCATATGATTTAATTGATAGATTGGAATGGAAAAAACTAATTTTGTTTGGTGTATGTGAAGCAAATAAAGAGCTGAATATTAATTTGCTTAATTTTGTACTAAGTCATGCAAGATATGCTGTTGTATCCAGAAGAAATATGGCTCATTTTGCACCTGATTTTGCACCTACATCCATCATCGTTAGGTGTGGCTATAGGTGTGTTTATTGCTGCAATATTGTCATCAAAATCTTTTTTTAAACTCATTATTTAACTGCTCTAAAAATTAGACCCCCTGTTACACCCAGACTATCACCAGTGGTTCATAAAAAAATCTTCTGAAGCTTCTGATGGGAGGCCGCCTGGGAACACCAGGTGCTGTAAGCTTTTTAAAAAGTTTTGTTTTGCGTTGACGCACGCGATGGTGCCGTTCACCAAGTTAAAAGTTGGAAACTGCAGCTTCCTTGCTTTACAGTGAAGAACATGAAACTTCGTCATGTCCTAATTATGCAGTCGACAATGTGCACTCTCCTAATTGTGCTCATTTGACCGCGTTGAAAACCGAAATTAAACAGAAAATGCGGCTGTATTTTAAAAACAATTTAATCCGTGTTAGCTCGGGGCAACTTTGCTCACGGCCATACCACACTGAAAACGCCCGAACTCGTCTGATCTCGGAAGCCAAACAGTGTCGGGCCTGGTTAGTACTTGGATGGGAGACCGCCTGGGAATACCAGGTGCTGTAAGCATTTTTCTAAAGTTGAGTTTTGCAATTTCGTACGCGATGGCGCCGTTCACCAAGTTAAAAGGTGGAAACTGCAGCCTCACTGTCGTCACAGTGAAGAACGTGAAACGTCGTCATGTCCGAATTATGCAGTCGACAATGTACACTCTCGTAATTGTGCTCCTTTGACTGCGTTGATAACCAACATTAAACGGAAAAGGCGGATGTATTTAAAAAACAATTTAATCCGTGTTAGCTTGCTGCACCCAAAGATTTTAAAACCTCAATTGGGATTCGACTAGCATGGGGGGTGAGTAAACAACACCTTAAAGTGAGTTTTATAAGTGAACTGTTTCTTTAAGTATGTTTGTCTTTACAATTTATTTGATAATTTAGCAGACGCTTTTATCCAATGTTTTTATCCAATCATGTTATTTATTGTACTGGAATGTCTTACCAACCACAATATATTATTTATTTTTGATGCAATCAACAGGACTACCAGGTTATACATAAATACCCAGTAATAATCCATATCCACTACTACAATATCTGAATATCTACAATGAGTGCCTAAACTATGGGGGTTGAATGTGGGCAGGACTGATTACTCACTTGAGACGTGTCGAACAACACAGGCCATCTGTTCTTGAAGTCTTTGATGCTGGGACTCAGGTTGACTACTTCATGTCTTCTGTGAGCAAATGTTTTGGACATCTTTTCTTTGAGGACCCTCGTGTTGTCCCTCTTCTTTGCTTCACAGATTATTTTGATTCTCTCCTGTTCCAGACTTTCCTGGTTCTCTCCTGCTGGGTAAGGAGGAAGATAATTGACCTCAGCTTTCCGTGGCTTTTTCACATTTTTTGGAGACTTCCTGTCATCAGGATGCTTGTGTTTGAGTGCATTACACGTGACATCAGGAACACCAAAGCTTCGAAGTTTAGTTCTGTAATTCGCCATTTTGTACTTTATGCTTGATTGCCAGCCAGCATATCCTGAATGTTCCTTTAGACATGGGTGTGCCTTGATAAGTGCTTCTGCCACTGCGATGACTTGTAAGCCTGTTGGGTAGGTAGTGTAAGTGTAAATGTACTGAGCCAACTTTTCAAGTATATTTGACTTCACGTTTGGAGTGGTCAATAGAGTACCGTCCTTGTTGAAGGCCTCTTGGCTCTCTCAAGTACCATTTGAGTTTCAGGAGAAAAATGTGGGATTGTGATCTCCTTGGGCCATGGTGCTCTCTCGGGGCTACTCGTTGGAGTGGTGTCATGCGAGGTACTGGACCTGGTGTCATCTGAGGCATAGGAGCAAGAGTCATCTGGCTGGCGTGGGGGGGGGGAGTCATGTCAACTGGTTGGATGTTGGATGCAATGGTTAAGTTTTCATCAGAAGGAAACATTGTGAGAATTATAGGTGTACTCCACACAACTTTGATAGTGTCCTTGTGTTTGATATTGGCAGCTGAATGTAGGGTGAAGAAGTCTTCAAAGTCTTTGTCAAAATGCTGGAGGCTGAAGTCTTCTGTAATGTCATATGCCTCCTTCACTGCCATATGCAGTTCCTCCATGGTAGGTGGTAATGAGGGAAGGGTCAGCTTTTCTACTCTGTGATCCATAATCACTTTAAGCGCCACTGCGTCCATGTCTTCTCAGAGCCTAAAAGAATGAAGAGAAAGGGTGAATGACATTATAGCAAAAGCTTTTTTCTAAGATCATACTCATAGTAAATACAGCTTTTTGTAAGATCATAGTAAACTTGAGTGTAACGTTTGTCAATAAACTTTAGATGTGATTGTTTCAGCAGTCTGGTTTTTGAAGTTGTTCCATCCTGATTTTAACAGGTTAAAGAGCTGTAGCACCTTAAAACACCTTAAAATCTTTCAAGTCAGGCAGATAGTTAGTGAGTCTGTGGTAGTCATAATGGGATAGTGAGAGTAAGTTGTAGTGAGTAAAGGTACAGCTTCAGTTTAAATGTTGTTTGTTTGTCCATTTTAATTGTGGTTTGGTATGTTTTTGATTTGGCTTTAGAATGTTCAGCTGGCAATAGAATATTCAGTTAGGGCTTTTTTTAGGGTACTTGGAGTATTTACAAAGTCTGGAGTACCCATAGGCAGTTAGTGTGTGGTTTGGTGTTAGAAAAAAGCATTTTTAAATCAATTTAGACTGCATAGCTTCCCATTACCTTAAAATGTGCAACATTCTTGAAATTTCCAGTAAACCTTACCACTCGCTTAAAAAAGCTATGTTTTGCCTCAAAGCGCATGGTCCATAATCCTACCAAAGGACCAAAGGCTTCTATCAAAGCAGGATAATGTTACAAGAAATGATGTTTTGGGGTTAATCTCTTTTCAGGGAAAATCTCCAAGAATCGATGACGATGTTCCAAAATTTTTGAGTTAAGGTAAGCAACACTTTCCTCCGAGTGGACAGGGGAGACCACAATTTCAACTATATCTTTTAAAGTCATGAGAAGCTCCCACACTGGCTCATCTGACGGTATCCTTGACCCTATAATGAGTGGCAATAACCTTATTAGGGCCCAATTCTCAGTTGCATTTCCCCCTATACTACCACGAGAAGAAAACTTTATTGGGATAGACTGAGGGCTGTCTATCTTATCAATCCACTTGTATGGAAACTGTTTGATTGAATTGTTGATTTCAGTCAATGTTAAGTATGTTTTCTTAATGAAAGCATTAAGGCACAATGCCAATTCTGATGGAATGATGCCTTCAAAAAGATCGTGAAGAACGTCTGGTGGGTAACCAGTGACAAAGTGAAAGTGACTCAGTGTCTCAGTCAACGGACAAGCTTGTTTAACACCGTAGCAATGGGTCAAGGTAGGATATTCTGTTGCAGTCTTAACATGTAAGGCATAGTCCTCTTTTGTTCTAAGTGGAAACGCTCCTGATTGCACCTCCTTTTGTTGGAAATCAGAACGATGTCCCACACAGAACCTACAAATGTAAGGCCCTGAGAAGCTCTCAACTAGTCCACTAATTGAATGCGCACCCAGATTATCTCCTGCAACACAATGTACTGTCCCTTTGATGTTTTTACCGATTCTGGAAACATAAATCCCTTCTTGCTCCAAGATAGAAATATCTTTTAGAAGTGGCTCAAAAACAGCTTTATAGCCAAATCTTTTCACATCATCTGCTTTGCAAAGGGCAGCCAAGTATATTGAAGTTAGCGCAGACCGCAATTCTGATGGAACATTTGCCAGTACCCAGTAAACCGCTGTAATTTTGTGCTTTTTCTTAGAAGTTCCTAGTGGGTTACAGACTTCAGTCATCGACATAAAGAACCAGCGAAATTCTTATTTCTTCTCCAGAATGAAACTTGTTTTGCTTGAAATATTTACCATCCTGAAAAGACTCATACCTTGAGGTAATGCTTGAGCATTTTGTTAATGCCTTCTCAGCAATGTCTTTATTAGTTAATATGTTCTGTAAAGTCTGGAGAAGAGACACATATTGGAAGCTCTGATTTTCATTTGAATCAAGATTATATTCCACTGGCTCAACAACTTGGACGTTTTCCTTGAAATATTGTCTCCTTTTAAATCCAGAAGAAAGGGGGCCATCTGCACCTAGTGCTGTGCTTAATGGATGGGATGTACACAATTCTTCAGCCAATTCAGTGACAATAGCTTCATCAACAATATAATTATTTCTCTTTAAACTTGCATCAACAATGTTTCGAACAACTGGAGCAGATGATGAGCATATAAACAGAAGCTCCTGGACCAAGTCATCAATGCATTTAGCTGAAACATTATTCACATTATTATGTTTTTAAGAATTCCATGTGATGCACCTTCCTGACTATCACAATCTAAACTTGTGTCATCATTGTCACCATCCTCTGGCACTTGCAGGTTGGTTAGATTTGGTACAACAATAGACTGATCTTGGTGTTTTCCAATCACATCTGCTTTGAAATCATTCAATGAATAAGGATTGTGTCTTCTGCTTTTGTGAGTTGCAAATGTTCGATATATATTTGTCCTAAAGTCACATCCAACAAAAACACATTCTACAGTTTCATGATTTTTCAGATGATGATTGATATGGTGAAAATAATCCTTTTCAGTAGGATACTGGGTGCCACAAACTTTACATGTGAAAGATAGGACTCTAGAACTCTCTTCTTGCTCTAGAAGTTCCTCTGCTGTGTGGTATCTGGACAAATGTGTACGCAGGGCACCCCATGTCTTGAAGGAGCAAGGACAATTAAAATGCAGACAGAGTATAGAGTTTCCACGACCATATGTCCCATGTTGGAGCCTATAATGTTTCAGGAGTTCACTCTTCGATGTTGACACATAATTGCAGAGCTTGCACTGCCATCTCATGATCTACCACCTATAAAGAAAAAAAAACGTGGCCCACTCAATGAATGATCTAGTTTTGAGACTATGTTTCTCTCTTTAAATTAGATCTTGAAAGTCTCCATTCAACTCACAAATTTTTGTCGGATTCGGATGGGAGTGGTCTATTTTAGCAAAAGTTAGCTACTGGGTCAGCCCAGGTCGTACGCATTGGGGTGTCTGGAAATGCAGATAAATGAGTGGATATTCATTTAGTCAAATGAGCACGCTGAGAAGCGGAAAGATGTTTAACTGTTTCACCACATATGCTAAAAACTCTGACTTACTGAGTCGACCTTTCAAGACATACTGCAGTGCCTTTTTGACAGCACATTTAGAAATGAGTGTCTTTCAAATGAAGTCTAAGCGCGACAGTGGCTCAGTGGTTATCGGACAAGCTCAAAAGCCAAGGCTTGCTGGTTCGAATCCCAGCAAGGGTAGTACCAATGAATAAAGGCTTCTACACACCTATCCAACTAGTGTCAACTAACTGCCTGCTTGGTATAGATTTTCACCAACTACATAAATAAATTGTAGCACCATCATGTGACCACAAGACACATACCTGGGTTTTCAAACAAAAGATGATACCACTTGATTCCAGGTCTTCCTGTTAAAAAGAGATACATCAACATTAGCCATCTATAAAGCGTGTGTGATAATATGTTAACAAGTATGACCAAAAAGTATGTTTTATTCTTCCCCCAATAAAATGCATTGACTTCAGTTTGCACTGGTTTGACCTGTGATGTGACGAGTCTATTACAGACCTGGTCTACTCAGGGGCCCAGAAAAGAAAAAATGTATACTTGCCCTAACTAAAAGTTACTCGTCCTGATTTTGTCACAGCACATTTTCACAGAAATACACTGTAGACGCTCAATATCTGCATGATATCACCAAACATAAATGTTGTTCAACCTACTAATCATGTTATCGTTGTTATTCATTTTTAAATACATTTTATATATTACAGTGGCGGGCCGTGCATTTCACACCTAGGCCTTCAGTGATATCCTACACAGTCCTACCTGAATTATTCCACCTCTTAATACCATCATTATGACGCCATGGCTCTAGAAACTATACATTTAGACAGAAACGCAGTATAACCGGGCGTTGCATCACCTTAACATAGTCAAGTACAACAGAGTTATATTAATATTTCCGAAGCATTTATAATCAATAAATCCGCATTTACAATTAAGAGTGTTAAACTACCAGCTTTAAGATCGCTTGGATACTGTCAAAACTTAAAAATAAAAGGCGCTTTTAAGGGATTAGTCTACAAAGTTTTATTAAGTCCACCAAAAGTATGTGAGCTTTAACAAGTTTGTTCACTAAACAGCGCATTGTCGCACCCAAAGCAGTTTCATTTAAGAAATGTGACGATAAAGTCACAAACTATTCACTGAAAACAAACAAATAATTTGCATTTGTTTATGAGGATATATTTGCGACAGTGGTGAAAGTGTATTCCTAGTCTTGAATGTCCACTTTGATAAAACAATTCAACAAGTCCCCTTGAGTACTTTTACTGCACAGCTGAGCCAGTGCGCCACAGACATCTCTACATCTCTTGCAGAAGCATCAAACATTTATTTTTTATATATTTGTCATTTTAATTACATATATATTAATTCGTTAATATTTATTTAATATTAACGAAATAAAATGAAAAAAAAATATTAAAATAAAATAAAAATAAAATGCTTTGTACTCACCAAAACAACTGATTATTTGAACACAAAATCCATCCTCCTTTCTTTCCTCAAGAAGACTTCAATGACTCTGTTGTACAGTTTATCTGTGCGTTTCAGTTCCACCAATAAGTCCTTTTCTATAGACATGGAGGCTAATGCTGAAAGCCGAGTCTGTCCAGTAGCATTTCTGGCATAAGTTTTAATTCGCTTTATGGCCGAAAATGACCGCTCGACAGAAGCAGTGGACACAGGGATAGTCACTGCCACACATGCCAATGTGTAAAGCTGCCCCATGCTCTCACTCAGATTTTTCTGCTTAAGGAAATCAAGGAGATCAGTGGGACTTTTCCCTTCAAAATCAGTCATGGCATACATTACAGTCAGTTCTGTTTTTAGCCGGGACAGATCGAACAGTATTCCGTGACTCTGTGTTAAGCTGGAGAAGGCTGTTTGCGGGAATTTTTTCCAGTAGGTCTGAAAGTGCTGGGGGTCGAGGAGGGAGAGAAACATTAAATTTTTGTGGTCTTGAAACCTATTCCGTATCTGGCAAAGAATGTTGTCCAGAATATTGCTGTGGAGTTGTTGGTAGTATGCGCGAAGGTCTCCTTGTGCTGTACGTGGGCCTCTGCGTGCGCTCGGACCACTTGAGATGCGCGCTGTGTCCTCGTAGATCTGACTAAACCGGCACCTCTCTCGCTCAATTGTGTCACAAAACTCGTTCACCCTTGTCAGACAGAATTGTACATCCAATGTTTGTTTCTGTAGTATTCCAAAGAGCACATCTGAATGCTTAAAAATCCCATTGAATGTTTCAAGCAAAAAACAAAACTCAAAATCATCCAGACGTGCATTAAATCCATCAGCGCTAAGCACAGTATCCCCATCATACTCCTCATGATGTTCCAGTATGTGGTCAAACAGCTCCTTTAGGGCAACTCTCTTCTCAAAGACTGCATTGACCAATCTCGATGTATATTGCCACCGCGTTGGTGCAACATTAGGAAGACGACGCTTGCAAATGTCATCCAGCAGTTGCGTGCGTGTTGTGTCAAAATATAGGTTATTCATTATTTATACATAATTATATATTATGCTATAGGACTTTCTATATGAAACAATGGTGTCAAAAGGGAGATGCTTCTCTGTGTTGGAAGGGTGTCTATTCCAAGACACCCTAAGAGGCCCAACCAGCACACTTCAAATTTATGACCGTGCACTCACGAGCACACACTCATGCCAAGGAAGGAAAAACAAACTCTGTGATTTGTATCTGTGTGATCGGGTAGGGCATGGTCCGGAGCCAGGCACATAGAATGAGCTCATCTTTAACACTGGTAAATCAAGGACATGCGTGCGCATCCCCACGTTAGTGAATTGATGGGAAAAGCTTATTCTTAGGCAAAAGCCATATGGTAGAACAATCAGAGACTATTTCAGTTACATTTGTATATTCAAACATCAGAGTGATATACGTATCTTGATAAGGAGGCATTCACACCTGCATACACACACTCACAAGGGACACATTTATGGTCCTAGATCGGCCGAAGAGATAGGGTGTGGATCTTCCCAAGAATGCCTTGAGGCCCGGTCATTAAAAAGACATCTGGCCCCCTAGGCTTGGAAATGTGTGTGTGTGTGCAGTTTCAGCAGCTAATAGAGTTTGGTAAACTTAAGGAAAACATTTCCTTTGTTCTGCAACGAACAATTAGTATAAAATACATTTGACAAATAAGTTATCTTTCTTCATCCACAACCCGTTAGTATAAAAGAATATGTTAGTACAGAGGATGTTTCAAATCACAAAGGAAGGTGTTATGCTTGGTTTATAATTGTACATACCTGTGATGAATAACAATAAAAGGTTTATAGCTAGTATTATATAACCCATCATAGCAGGGTATTATTATGTAATTAACAACTATGGTCAGACCATGGCCAGACTGTCTTTGATATAATTAAATCATGGTATTTCAGTTAAAGTATAATATAAAACAAAGGCCAATTGTAATGCTAAATAAGACCAGCAGAGACCGCTGCAGACCGTGGAATATATTCCCCAGGGGGGAGGCGCTTTCAAACTTTAGATCACGTGGGGTGTGGTTTGAAAGACGCATATAACGGGGTCATCTGAGTTGGCCCAGTGCTAGTGTTGTTTTGTCTCTGTCATCAACGGAACGGTGTTTACGTCTTGTGGGTGAGCATGATATTGACGGACTAAGACTGGACTGTGTGATTGAGAGTGTTGTAATATTGTTTAATATGTGTATGTTTAGCCGATCAGCCTGGGTATGTATATTCATGCGAATTTATATACAATAAATTACGTTATGCCAGACTCTGGAATGTAGTGTCTAATTGGGAGAAAGTTTCAATTACTTGTAGTGGAGTGATCCTGACCCCTCCCGACGGGGCGGTGAAAGGATTATTCTATTTATTTGATACTACATGCGCTTAGGGGATCTGGAGAAAAATGCTGCAAGGCCATTGAGGTTGGCAAAAAAGACCTTGCATTCTTTAAGCTTTGAGGCCCCTTGAGTCAGTACTAAATTTAGTCGATGTGCATAGCAGTGAATGAATAAGGCCATAGGTGCCCTCTCCTTAACTTTAGCCTGCACCCCATTTAGTCCAGATGCCATGACCGCTGCGCCATCAAAACACTGTGCCACAACTTTCTCCAGACTACATTCATATTCCTCCATGAAACGGAAAATAAGAGCGGCAATGTCATCAGCTCGCTTGCCGCTTGTAACATCTTCAAATCTGACAAACCGCTCCTTGACACCTGTGTCCGTCACATAACGCAGGACAAGTGCCAGCTGTGCTACATTACCCACGTCTGTCGTCTCGTCCACCATAACAGCGACAAAGGGTGCTTTTTTAATCTCCATTTTGATCTCTTCTCCCATCACTTCAGCAATAGCATAAATCAGGTCATTTTGTATTTTGCCTGACGTCCCAGTAAACACTTTGTTTGCGGACAGGTGGTAATGCAAATCTGTGTTGTTTTCAGCAAGAAAAGAAAGAAGCTCGACGTAGTTTCCTCTGTTTGTGGACTCGGCGCTTTCATCGTGTCCCCTAAATGAAAGTTCCTGTTTACCCAAAAACAGGACACAATCAATCAGTCTTTTCAATATTTCCCTATTTTTGTTCACCCTTTCGTTGTGGAGCTCCGTTTCCCTGCGCACTTGTTCGTTGAGCTGTAGATCCACTCGGGTGTCCCCAAAGGTTTTCAAAAGCACCGTTGCTTGCAAGTGCCCAGCCATGCTTTGGTGTCTCGTTGCTGCCTTGGTTAGACAACTCAAGTTTGCAAACCCAGTGTGGCTCCAAACACCAAATCGATCAGTTGCAAATAGCAGGCATTCCCAGCAGTACAATTGGCAGTGCCTCTCGGTCTTGGAGGCTGTGAGCCAGGGGTACCGCTCGTAGTTCGTGCTTTGAAAGTGGCGGACAAACCCTTTTTCCGGCTGTGTTAGGCTCGCTAGTGCCGGGGTTGGCCGTTCTCTCCGCACGATGTCGAGCTTTTCTTGAAACGTTCGTCTAGAAAATGGCGTCTTAATTATATCTGCGACCAAATCTATATCTTCTCCTCCTTCAGCCATTGTGGTTTGAAAAAAAAACAGCTTGTATAAATCTACATAAATTAGATCGTTCAAGTTCAATTTGCTAGCTCTGCATAGCTCTGCCTCTCAATAGTGCGTATCCAATCAAAAGATGTGCACGTGCTGACGTTATCGTACGCCTGCTAGCTGGCCCCGGTGTCGCCAACTCGAAATCTGACACAGTTTTGTGTCCGTTCACTTTAAGCTACAGGCGCCCGCACTGTTAATTCTGAAGGCCTAAGGGCAGATTTCTTGGACCCTGGCAACACATTATGGCTGAAATATGATTGGATAAAAGCTGGAACATAAAGGCTAGCCTTCCAAATCTCGATTTGAGGCTGGAAGCAGCGCAACTAAGAGGAAAGCTATGAAATTAAGAGAATAGACTATGGGGAATAATTGAATACATATTTGTGGAAAAAATATATCAAAATTAAATTTATATTCTGATGATGTTTAGGCCAGCAGAGAAGGCCTTGCTGGCCCTGACGGCCCACCACTGATATATTAATAGCCTATAATATGCCCTAATGTAAAAAGGGAACAATGAGGCAATCGCAATTGTGGAATGAATGAAGTTAAATCAAGTAAGCAAGTAATATAAATTTAGCAGCAAGAGGTAGGCAGGGCAAACCTAAAATGTTCCACATGAATGTCTGTACTCATGCTGTATAAACTGCTGTTTATTGTATACCCATCGTTTTATTTTAATAATTTAACATAGATACGCCAAAACCCCGATTAAAATCGGTTCTGTATTTCAAAATATAGACATTTTAAATATTACAAAACATTTAATCTACTCCTTTTTAATCTCATGATATAAGTATACGTAACTCACCTTCTCGTGCATTACTATGTCTAAACTGGCTAAAGTTTGATACGGCGAGTAATGCAACGTTAATTAGCAGGCTATGGCAAGGAGGGTTGTTGGACTCGTTTTCCGTAACATTAGTTAATTAAGAAACAATGTAGTTATTTTACAACCAGCTTAAATATGTATGCAATGGCAGAAAACATAGAATCAAGGCGAATTTATGCAATTTTATGCAAGATATGGGATAAAATAGCGTGTGGGGACGACGACACTCATGACGTGAGTTCGATCACAGCACACTGTAGCACAGAAGCAGAGCGCGTGGCTGTTACGTTATATAACATTAGTGCTTTTAATGCTTGTTGCAGTTTATCAATAAAAAAGTATTTCATCACATGTTAAAATAATGAAATTAAAAAAGGCCTTTCAAAATAAATGGTCGCCGTGGGTAACCCGGTGAGCTAGCCATATTCTCATTTCAAAGATAGTTAGCTAGCTGGCTAGCTAACGCTAGGTGTAGCTAACGTTAGCTAACGCTAGGTGTAGCTAACGTTAGCTAACGCTAGGTGTAGCTAACGTTAGTTAGCCAACTTAACTGGCTAAATTAGCTAGCACTATTAAATTAATAAAATTCAAAGAAATTGCTCTCACTGGTCGTAGCGTTAACTGGAGAGTCTGCTATCTCTTGCAAAAAGTTTAGTTTTGCGTTGAGTGCACAGTGCACTGTTTCCAAATCAGAGCCCATTCTCCTGCGCACTGTCACCTGTGTACAGTGTACTGTATCCGAATCAGAGCCCTATCTACTGCGACCTGTCTCATGCGTACATTTGACTGTGTCTGAATAAGAGCCCTATCTACTGTGCCCTGCTTCCCGCGTACAGTGCACTTTGTCGGAATCAGAGAACTATCTACTGTGCCCTGTCTCCCGCCTACAGTTGGCTTTGTCCGAATCAAAACCAAATCTACTGCGCCCTGTGTCCTGCATACAGTGGACTGTGTCCGAATCAGAGCCCTATCAACTGCGCCCTGTCTCCCGTACACAGTGCACTGTGTCTGAATAAGAGCCCTATCTACTGTACACTGTCTCCCGCGTACAATACACTGTGTCCGAATGTGAGCCATATCTACTGTGACCTGTCGCCCGCATACAGTGCACTGTGTCAGAATCAGAGCCCTATCTACTGTGCCCTGTCTCCTGATTACAGTGCAATGTGTCCGAATGAGAGGCCTTTCTACTGCGCCCTGTCTCTGCGTACAGTGCACCTTGTCCGAATCAGAACCCATTCTACTGCGCCCTGTCACCCGTGTACAGTGTACTGTGTCCGTATGAGAGCCCTATCTACTGCGCCCTGTCTTCCGTGTACAGTGCACTGTGTCGGAATCAGAGCCCTATCTACTGTGCCCTGTCTCCCGCGTACAGTTGGCTTTGTATGAATGAAGACCAAATCTACTGCGCCCTGTCTCCTGCTACAGTGGACTGTCTCCGTATCAGAGCCCTATAAACTGTGCCCTGTCTTCCGTGCACAGTGCACTGTTTCCAAATCAGATCCCATTCTACTGCGCCCTGTCTCCCGCGTACAGTGGACTGTGTCCGAATCAGAGCCCTATCTACTGAGCCCTGTCTCCCGTGTACAATACACTGTGTCCAAATCAGAGCCCTATCCACTGTGACCTGTCTCCCGCGTACAGTGTACTGTGTCCGAATCAGAGGCCTATCTACTGTGCACTGTCTCCTGATTACAGTGCAATGTGTCTGAATCAGAGCCCTATCTTTTGCGCCCTGTCTCCGGCATACAGTGCACTGTGTCTGAATGAGAGCCCTATCCATTGCGCCCTGTCTCCTGCATACAGTGCACTGTGTCCGAATGAGAGGCCTTTCTACTGGGCCCTGTCTCTGCGTATAGTGCACTGTGTCCGAATCAAAACCAAAATCTACTGCGCACTGTCTCCGATGTACATTGACCTGTGTCAGAATCAGAGCCCTATTGAATGTGCCCTGTTTCCCGTGTACAGTGCACTGTGTCCGAATCAGAGCCCACTCTACTGCGCCCTGTCTCCTGCGTACAGTGCAGGGAGTCCGAATATGAGCCCTATCTACTGCGCCCTGTCTCCCACGTACAGTGCACTGTGTCGGAATCAGAGCCCTATCTACTGTGCCCTGTCTCCCGCGTACAGTTGGCTTTGTATGAATCAAGACCAAATCTACTGCGCCCTGTCTCCTGCTACAGTGGACTGTATCCGTATCAGAGCCCTATAAACTGTGCCCTGTCTTCCGTGCACAGTGCACTGTTTCCAAATCAGATCCCATTCTACTGCGCCCTGTCTCCCGCGTACAGTGGACTGTGTCCGAATCAGAGCCCTATCTACTGAGCCCTGTCTCCCGTGTACAATACACTGTGTCCAAATCAGAGCCCTATCTACTGTGACCTGTCTCCCGCGTACAGTGCACTGTGTCCGAATCAGAGGCCTATCTACTGTGCACTGTCTCCTGATTACAGTGCAATGTGTCTGAATCAGAGCCCTATCTTTTGCGCCCTGTCTCCTGCATATAGTGCACTGTGTCCGAATGAGAGGCCTTTCTACTGGGCCCTGTCTCTGCGTATAGTGCACTGTGTCCGAATCAAAACCAAAATCTACTGCGCCCTGTCTCCGATGTACATTGACCTGTGTCAAAATCAGAGCCCTATTGAATGTGCCCTGTTTCCCGCGTACAGTGCACTGTGTCTGAATCAGAGCTCCATCTACTGCGCCCTGTCTCCCGTGTACAGTGCACTGTGTCCGAATCAGAGCCCACTCTACTGCACCCTGTCTCCTGCGTACAGTGCAGGGAGTCCGAATATGAGCCCTATCTACTGCGCCCTGTCTCCCACGTACAGTGCGCTCTGTCCGAATCAGGGCCCTATCTACTGCGCCCTGTCTACTGCGTACAGTGCACTGTGTCCGAATTAGAGCCCTATCTACTGCGTCCTGTCTCCCGCATACAGTGCACTGTTTCTGAATCAGAACCATATCTACTGTGCCAAATCTCCTGCGTACAGTGGGCTGTATCAGAATCAGAGTCCTATCTTCTGCGCGCTGTCTCCTGTGTACAGTGCACTGTGTCTGAATCAGAGCCTTATCTACTGCGCCCTGTCTCCCGCGTACAGTGGACTGTTTCAGAATCAGAGCCCTATCTACTGCGCCCTGTCTCCCACGTACTGTCATGTTCTGAGTTTGTCATGTCATTCTGTCATGTATAGTATTGTCGGTTTCGGTAGCATACACTTTTCAATGTGTTCCGCAGCCTTGCGTTCTGTGCTGAATCTCTCGCTCCCTCTCACGGAGTTTTACTTTCGTTTCTGTACACTTCGTTTGTATTACCCTGCACTACTAACATTTATATAGGACTTATTATTACTAACTGGCTAAACACGGGGTGGTTAACTAATCTACTAATGTCAGGGTTTAATAGAATTATTACTAACACAAACTAACAATTTAATTCTCATCACGTTTCCACAGCTGTTTAGTGTTTCCTTACGTATCCAGTCATTGTCTTGTTAACTAATTCACTAACGACAGGGCTAGGATAGGATAATTACTAACGAATTACTAATTGCCTTGTTAAATGTCTTAGCTCTCTCGCTGGTTTCCATTTCCTGCTGCTCTCTAACTAATTGTCTGCACCTGTCTACACCTGCATATATACCTGCTGTCTTTGTTCCTCGTCGCGAGTTCGTCAAACCTTTTTCCATAGTATACGCGTGAGTCTGTTGCCTGTTTTTCCCCCCCGAGTGAGTTTCGAGAGAATTGTTCTGTGCTTAGTATTTCTTGTTTGTATTGTTTTCCGAGTCTGTGTTTCGGTCGTTTGTTTTGTTTTTTGTATCTGATTGCCATCCTGGTCTTGACCTCAGTCCGTGTTCTCGCGACCCTGATTCCGGATTCTGATTTTGTACCTTTGCCGTGCCTTCCCGTTTATGACCCCTGCCTGTCTTGACTTCCCCCTGGACTGTGATTTTGGTGAATTAAACATCGTTTTGGTCACTCCTGCCTGCTATTGGGTTCCTGTTTCACCGATCATAACAGTACGAACTCGCCAGTTGGGACCCAGCAGGCCTTCCACTCAATGGAGATCGACCCATTCGGCGCGGATTCCTATGAGGAATACCTCATGGGAATCTGGGGGCAAAATCCGGAGTTTGCCCGCCGTCATGCCGACCACTACCCATCACTCCGGAATCCTCCTCCCAGCTCCCACTCCGTTAGGCTCGGAGTGGTCTCTCTCCATCCGGATAGCTCCGAGCCTAGCCACAAACCCACACCTTCTGATTTTGAAGGTACCCGTCTTGCCCTTTGCCCGAGGGGCTATGGTCCCGGGAGGAAGCGATGGGGTCTTGGCTCCCGGATCCGTCGACGGGCTCCACCACCCGTTGACGGAGGATCCATCACCCTTCCGTCCCTGCCCAAGCCTCCTGTCCCGTCCCGTCCAAGCCCTCCTGTCCCGTCCCGGCCTAGCCCTCCTGTCCCGTCCCGGCCTAGCCCTCCTGTCCCGTCCCGGCCTAGCCCTCCTGTCCCGTCCCGTCCAAACCCTCCTGTCCCGTCCCGGGCTCCGTCTCCTGTCTCATCCCGGACCCCGCCTCCTGTCCCGTCCCGGGCCCCGCCTCCTGTCCCGTTCCGCCCCAGCCCTCCTGTCCCGTTCCGCCCCAGCCCTCCTGTCCCGTTCCGCCCCAGCTCTCCTGTCCCGTTCCGCCCCAGCTCTCCTGTCCCGTTCCGCCCCAGCTCTCCGGTTCCGTTCCGCCCCAGCTCTCCTGTCCCGTTCCGCCCCAGCTCTCCTGTCCCGTTCCGCCCCAGCTCTTCGGTCCCGTTCCGCCCCAGCTCTCCTGTCCCGTTCCGTCCCAGCTCTCCTGTCCCGTTCCGTCCCAGCTCTCCTGTCCCTGTCCGTCCCAGCTCTCCTGTCCCTTTCCGTCCCAGCTCTCCTGTCCCTTTCCGTCCCAGCTCTCCTGTCCCTTTCCGTCCCAGCTCTCCTGTCCCTTTCCGTCCCAGCTCTCCTGTCCCTTTCCGTCCCAGCTCTCCTGTCCCTTTCCGTCCCAGCTCTCCTGTCCCTTTCCGTCTCAGCTCTCCTGTCCCTTTCCGTCCCAGCTCTCCTGTCCCTTTCCGTCCCAGCTCTCCTGTCCCTTTCCGTCCCAGCTCTCCTGTCCCGTTCCGTCCCAGCTCTCCTGTCCCGTCCCGTCCCAGCTCTCCTGTCCCGTCCGGTCCCAGCTCTCCGGTCCCGTCCCGTCCCAGCTCTCCGGTCCCTTCCCGTCCCAGCTCTCCGGTCCCGTCCCGTCCCAGCACTCCGGTCCCGTCCCGTCCCAGCTCTCCGGTCCCGTCCCGTCCCATGCCTCCTGTCCCGCCCCGGTCCATGCCTCCTGTTCCGCTCCGGTCCGTGCCTCCTGTCCCGCCCCGGTCCGTGCCTCCTGTCCCGCCCCGGTCCATGCCTCCTGTCCCGCCCCGGTCCATGCCTCCTGTCCCGCCCCGGTCCATGCCTCCTGTCCCGCCCCGGTCCATGCCTCCTGTCCCGCCCCGGTCCATGCCTCCTGTTCCGCCCCGGTCCATGCCTCCTGTCCCGCCCCGGTCCATGCCTCCTGTCCCGCCCCGGTCCACGCCTCCTGTCCCGCCCCGGTCCACGCCTCCTGTCCCGCCCCAGTCCACGCCTCCTGTCCCGCCCCGGTCCACGCCTCCTGTCCCGCCCCGGTCCACGCCTCCTGTCCCGCCCCGGTCCACGCCTCCTGTCCCGCCCCGGTCCACGCCTCCTGTCCCGCCCCGGTCCACGCCACCAGTCCCGTCCCGTTCCCTGCCTCCTCTCAAATTGCGGGACCAGTTAACCTCCTGTCCTGAGCGGCCGAGTCCGCTAGCCTCCTGTCCTGAGCGGCCGAGCCCGCTAGCCTCCTGTCCTGAGCGGCCGAGCCCGCTAGCCTCCTGTCCTGAGCGGCCGAGCCCGCTAGCCTCCTGTCCTGAGCGGCCGAGCCCGCTAGCCTCCTGTCCTGAGCGGCCGAGCCCGCTAGCCTCCTGTCCTGAGCGGCCGAGCCCGCTAGCCTCCTGTCCTGAGCGGCCGAGCCCGCTAGCCTCCTGTCCTGAGCGGCAGAGCCCGCTAGCCTCCTGTCCTGAGCGGCAGAGCCCGCTAACCTTCTGTCCTGAGCGGCCGAGCCCGCTAGCCTCCTGTCCTGAGCGGCCGAGCCCGCTAGCCTCCTGTCCTGAGCGGCCGAGCCCGCTAGCCTCCTGTCTTGAGCGGCCGAGCCCGCTAGCCTCCTGTCCTGAGCGGCCGAGCCCGCTAGCCTCCTGTCCTGAGCGGCCGAGCCCGCTAGCCTCCTGTCCTGAGCGGCCGAGCCCGCTAGCCTCCTGTCCTGAGCGGCCGAGCCCGCTAGCCTCCTGTCCTGAGCGGCCGAGCCCGCTAGCCTCCTGTCCTGAGCGGCCGAGCCCGCTAGCCTCCTGTCCTGAGCGATGCAGCCGTCGCCGCCGGCCCCCTGAGCGATGCAGCCGTCGCCGCCGGACCCCTGAGCGATGCAGCCGTCGCCGCCGGTCCCCTGAGCGATGCAGCCGTCGCCGCCGGCCCCCTGAGCGATGCAGCCGTCGCCGCCGGCCCCCTGAGCGATGCAGCCGTCGCCGCCGGCCCCCTGAGCGATGCAGCCGTCGCCGCCGGCCCCCTGAGCGATGCAGCCGTCGCCGCCGGCCCCCTGAGCGATGCAGCCGTCGCCGCCGGCCCCCTGAGCGATGCAGCCGTCGCCGCCGGCCCCCTGAGCGATGCAGCCGTCGCCGCCGGCCCCCTGAGCGATGCAGCCGTCGCCGCCGGCCCCCTGAGCGATGCAGCCGTCGCCGCCGGCCCCCTGAGCGATGCAGCCGTCGCCGCCGGCCCCCTGAGCGATGCAGCCGTCGCCGCCGGCCCCCTGAGCGATGCAGCCGTCGCCGCCGGCCCCCTGAGCGATGCAGCCGTCGCCGCCGGCCCCCTGAGCGATGCAGCCGTCTTCCTGAGCGGCACTGTCTGCGCCGCCGTCCGCCTGAGCGGCACTGTCTCCGCCGCCGTCCGCCTGAGCGGCACTGTCTCCGCCGCCGTCCGCCTGAGCGGCACTGTCTCCGCCGCCGTCCGCCTGAGCGGCACAGTCTCCGCCGCCGTCCGCCTGAGCGGCACTGTCTCCGCCGCCGTCCGCCTGAGCGGCACTGTCTCCGCCGCCGTCAGCCTGAGCGGCACTGTCTCCGCCGCCGTCTGCCTGAGCGGCACTGTCTCCGCCGCCGTCCGCCTGTGCGGCACTGTCTCCGCCGCCGTCCGCCTGAGCGGCACTGTCTCCGCCGCCGTCCGCCTGAGCGGCACTGTCTCCGCCGCCGTCCGCCTGAGCGGCACTGTCTCCGCCGCCGTCCGCCTGAGCGGTCCCTCCTGCGCCTCCGGCCGCCTGAGCGGTCACTCCTGCGCCGCTGTCCTGTCAGTTTTTCCCTCCTCCGGACCCCTCCACCCACCCTGCTCAGCATCCCGGACATTTCACCCCGAGTCCTGTTCACCCTCCCGAACTATTACCTGCCTTTCGAGTTTCCCTCCTCCGGACCCCCTCCACCCACCCTGCTCTGCATTCTGGACATTACGAACTTTTCAACCCCCCTGAACTATTGCATCGTTGCCCATTATCCCTCCTCCGGTCCCCCACCACCCACCCTGCTTAGTGTTATGTACTGTTGGGGACGTCTGGAAGCCGTCCCTTGGGGGGGGGGTACTGTCATGTTCTGAGTTTGTCATGTCATTCTGTCATGTATAGTATTGTCGGTTTCGGTAGCATACACTTTTCAATGTGTTCCGCAGCCTTGCGTTCTGTGCTGAATCTCTCGCTCCCTCTCACGGAGTTTTACTTTCGTTTCTGTACACTTCGTTTGTATTACCCTGCACTACTAACATTTATATAGGACTTATTATTACTAACTGGCTAAACACGGGGTGGTTAACTAATCTACTAATGTCAGGGTTTAATAGAATTATTACTAACACAAACTAACAATTTAATTCTCATCACGTTTCCACAGCTGTTTAGTGTTTCCTTACGTATCCAGTCATTGTCTTGTTAACTAATTCACTAACGACAGGGCTAGGATAGGATAATTACTAACGAATTACTAATTGCCTTGTTAAATGTCTTAGCTCTCTCGCTGGTTTCCATTTCCTGCTGCTCTCTAACTAATTGTCTGCACCTGTCTACACCTGCATATATACCTGCTGTCTTTGTTCCTCGTCGCGAGTTCGTCAAACCTTTTTCCATAGTATACGCGTGAGTCTGTTGCCTGTTTTTCCCCCCCGAGTGAGTTTCGAGAGAATTGTTCTGTGCTTAGTATTTCTTGTTTGTATTGTTTTCCGAGTCTGTGTTTCGGTCGTTTGTTTTGTTTTTTGTATCTGATTGCCATCCTGGTCTTGACCTCAGTCCGTGTTCTCGCGACCCTGATTCCGGATTCTGATTTTGTACCTTTGCCGTGCCTTCCCGTTTATGACCCCTGCCTGTCTTGACTTCCCCCTGGACTGTGATTTTGGTGAATTAAACATCGTTTTGGTCACTCCTGCCTGCTATTGGGTTCCTGTTTCACCGATCATAACACGTACAGTGCGCTCTGTCCGAATCAGGGCCCTATCTACTGCGCCCTGTCTCCTGCGTACAGTGCACTGTGTCCGAATTAGAGCCCTATCTACTGCGCCCTGTCTCCCGCATACAGTGTACTGTGTCTGAATCAGAGCCTTATCTACTGCGCCCTGTCTCCTGCTTACAGTGCGCTGCGTCCGAATCAGAGCCCTATCCATTGAGCCCTGTCTCCTGCTTACAGTGCACTGTGTCTGAATCAAAACTAAAATCTACTGCGCCCTGTCTCCCGCGTACAGTGGACTGTTTCAGAATAAGAGCCCTATCTACTGCGCCCTGTCTCCCACGTACAGTGGACTGTTTCAGAATCAGAGCCCTATCTACTGCGCCCTGTCTCCCACGTACAGTGCGCTCTGTCCAAATCAGGGCCCTATCTACTGCGCCCTGTCTCCTGCGTACAGTGCACTGTGTCCGAATTAGAGCCCTATCTACTGCGCCCTGTCTCCCGCATACAGTGTACTGTGTCTGAATCAGAGCCTTATCTACTGCGCCCTGTCTCCTGCTAACAGTGCGCTGCGTCCGAATCAGAGCCCTATCCATTGAGCCCTGTCTCCTGCTTACAGTGCACTGTGTCTGAATCAAAACTAAAATCTACTGCGCCCTGTCTCCCACGTACATTGGCCTGTGTCAGAATCAGAGCCCCATTGAATGTACCCTGTTTCCCGCGTACAGTGCACTGTTTCCGAATCAGAGCCCTATTTACTGTGCCCTGTCTCCTGCATACAGTGCAGTGAGTCCGAATCAGAGCCCTATCTACTGCGCCCTGTCTCTCGCGTACAGTGCACTGTGTCCGACTCAGAGCCCTATCTACTGTGACCTGTCTCCCGCGTACAGTGCACTCTGTCTGAATCAGAACCAAATCTATTGTGCCATCTCTCCTGCGTACAGTGGACTGTATCAGAATCAGAGCCCTATCTTCTGCGCTCTGTCTCCTGCATACAGTGGACTGTGTCTGAATCAGAGCCTTATCAACTGTGCCCTGTCTCCCGCGTACAGTGGACTGTTTCAGAATCAGAGCCCTATCTACTGCGCCCTGTCTCCTGCTTAAAGTGCGCTGTGTCCGAATCAAAACCAAATCTACTGCGCCTTGTATCCCGCATACATTGGCCTGTGTCAGAATTTAGAGCCCTATTGAATGTACGCTGTTTCCCGCATACAGTGCACTGTGTCCAAATCAGAGCCCTATTTACTGTCCCGTCTCCTGCATACAGTGCAGTGAGTCCGAATCAGAGCCCTATCTACTGCGCCCTGTCTCCCGCGTACAGTGCACTGTGTCCGAATCAGAGCCCAATCTACTGCACCCTGCCTCCCACGTACAGTGTGCTCTCTCCGAATCAGAGCCCTATCTACTGTCACCTGTCTCTCGCGTACAGTGCACTGTATCCGAATCTGAGCCCTATCTACTGCGCCCTGTCTCCCACGTACATTGGCCTGTGTCAGAATCAGAGCCCCATTGAATGTACCCTGTTTCCCGCGTACAGTGCACTGTTTCCGAATCAGAGCCCTATTTACTGTGCCCTGTCTCCTGCATACAGTGCAGTGAGTCCGAATCAGAGCCCTATCTACTGCGCCCTGTCTCTCGCGTACAGTGCACTGTGTCCGAATCAGAGCCCTATCTACTGTGACCTGTCTCCCGCGTACAGTGCACTCTGTCTGAATCAGAACCAAATCTATTGTGCCATCTCTCCTGCGTACAGTGGACTGTATCAGAATCAGAGCCCTATCTTCTGCGCTCTGTCTCCTGCATACAGTGGACTGTGTCTGAATCAGAGCCTTATCAACTGTGCCCTGTCTCCCGCGTACAGTGGACTGTTTCAGAATCAGAGCCCTATCTACTGCGCCCTGTCTCCTGCTTAAAGTGCGCTGTGTCCGAATCAAAACCAAATCTACTGCGCCTTGTATCCCGCATACATTGGCCTGTGTCAGAATTTAGAGCCCTATTGAATGTACCCTGTTTCCCGCATACAGTGCACTGTGTCCAAATCAGAGCCCTATTTACTGTCCCGTCTCCTGCATACAGTGCAGTGAGTCCGAATCAGAGCCCTATCTACTGCGCCCTGTCTCCCGCGTACAGTGCACTGTGTCCGAATCAGAGCCCAATCTACTGCACCCTGCCTCCCACGTACAGTGTGCTCTCTCCGAATCAGAGCCCTATCTACTGTCACCTGTCTCTCGCGTACAGTGCACTGTATCCAAATCTGAGCCCTATCTACTGCGCCCTGTCTCCTGCTTAAAGTGCGCTGTATTCGAATCAGAGCCCTATCTACTGTGCCCTCTTTTCTGTGCAAAGTGCTCTGTGTCTGAATAAGAGACCTATCTACTGCGCCCTGTCTCTTGCTTACAATGCGCTGTGTCCAAATCAAAGTCCTATCGACTGCGTCTGTTTTTTTGTTTACAGTGCGCTGTGTCCAAATCAGAGCCCTATCTACTGCGCTCTGTCTCCTGCATACAGTGGACTGTGTCTGAATCAGAGCCTTATCTACTGAGACCTCTCTCCCGCATAAAGTGTACTGTGTCCGAATAAGAGCCCTATCTAATGCGACCTGTCTCCTGCATACAGTGCACTGTGTCAGAATCAGAGCCCTATCTACTGTGACCTGTCTCCCGCGTACAGTGCACCGTGTCCGAATCAGAACCCATTCTACTGCGCCCTGTCTCCAGCGTACAGTGGACTGTTTCAGAATCAGAGCCCTATCTACTGCGCCCTGTCTGCTGCATACAGTGAGCTGCGTCCGAATCAGAGCCCTATCCATTGCGCCCTGTCTCCTGCTTAAAGTGCGCTGTGTCCGAATCAGAGCCCTATCTACTGTGCCCTGTTTTCTGTGCAAAGTGCTCTGTGTCTGAATAAGAGACCTATCTACTGAGCCCTGTCTCTTGCTTACAGTGTGCTGTGTCCAAATCAAAGTCCTATCGACTGCGTCTGTTTTTTTGTTTACAGTGCGCTGTGTCCAAATCAGAGCCCTATCTACTTCGCCCTGCCTCCCGCTCACAGTGCACTGTGTCTTAATCAGAAACCAATCTACTGCGCCTTGTCTCCCGCGTACATTCGTACAATGGACTGTGTCAGAATCAGAGCCCTATCTAATGTGCCCTTTCTCCCGCGTATAGTGCACTGTGTCTGTATCAGAGTCCAAATTACTGTGCCCTGTCTCCAGCATACAGTGCACTGTGTATGAATCAGAGCCCTATCTACTGTGCCCTGTCTCCCGCGTACAGTGCACTGTGTCGGAATCAGAGCCCTATCTGCTGTGCCCTATCTGCTGTGCCCTGTCTCCCGCGTACATTTGGCTTTGTCCGAATAAAAACCAAATCTACTGCACCCTGACTCCCGCGTACAGTGCACTGTGTCTGAATAAGAGTCTGTAGAATCTGGAAACAGCAACTGAAATCACGTCGGGGTCACCAAATGTAGAATCTGGAAACAGCAAATGAAATCACGTCGGGGTCACCAAATGTAGAATCCGCAATTACTAGACCAATGAGGGAATAGCTCGGAGCGAAGGTTTAAACGTGATGTATTCCACTATTGCTGTGGGAAAAGGTAAAAGTTATTTAGAAATATTATTATTTTATTTACTCGTTTATCTGACTCCATTTATAATTATAATTTAGAATTTTGGTTTAACATGCGTGGAGCTCGGAGTGGTTACACTTAACTCGCCCTTAGGTACCATCATTACTTCAATATATGTTTGCCGGAATCAACATTATTGCTGAAGCTCAGTTCGGTGGCGAACGCAGAGGTTGGGGGTCTAGCCAACACAATACATGATATTCATTTATCATAGATAGTTGCGAGCCCAGGTCTGAGTGCATTTAAAGGGCTCCTTAAGGCAGATTTGACAAGAACCGGCGTAAAACGCCCATGGGTTCTCTTCACATCAAATCACCAGAACCATGCACTACTCTGAGTGGATTTAAAGGGCTCCTTAAGGCTAATTTGACAAGAACCGACGTAGAACGCCCATGGGTTCTCTTCACATCAAATCACCAGAACCATACACTACCCAACCCTGGTTGTGGGCCGTCACTTGTCTGCCTACCCAACTTGAGAACGCCACGTCTGTACCAGGCCGCTGATCAGTCGGTCCTGGGTCAGAATTGTCCCTCTGAGTCTTCAGTCGTAATTTAGGCTGAAAAGGGTATAAGATGGATGAGAGCCACGCACGTTAAATATAAAAAGAATTGGATAACAGGCAGGGAGGTCATTAGCTTGGAATTAGCCCTGCGTGAGATGCAGGAGTTCTGACTCTGAGACTCAAGCATACACACCACAGTGCTTGGAACGCTGCAGCTCAGATCATGCAGACAATTTAAGCTGGAAAAAGGGATTAAAAGAAAGATGCAGTTGATGTGAAAACATGGTAATTTATTAATGACAAATAATCACTGGTTAAAACTGTGAGAGCAAACACGAACACATTCAATGCCTATAACTAAACACAGAATAACATGCTGCCAAGACAAATAAACATGAACAAGTTCACAAACAAAGTATATCACCAAGTGATTCCGTACGGTGTGACTATTGTACCAGGAGAACTGTTAAGCAGATTCTCCTCGAATATCCCTTTGGGATGTCCTTAAATGCAGTACAGCGCCGGTATGCACACTCCACAAGTCCCTTTGTTTGTCCAAATAAGGTCTGGCAGGAAGAGAAGTTTCACCACCCAGGGACCCCCCTCCAGGGAGAGAAACAGAGTCTACCTCTCCCAATCTAGTGACAGTAATAAGACTCTTTGAACGACGGCGCGTGATCTTATGATCTTCTCTATCATATCTAGATATCAGGTGAGGTCCCGGTGATGGCCACTCTAGGTTCCAGACACTTATATGGACAAGCGCATCCCTGATAACCTATACAATCCTCCTTTCACATTCTTTATTTCTCCCCCTCCTATACTTTCACATACCACACACTTCAATTAGTATTATCCAGGTTCACCACATTTATCATATTATCCACAATTACTTTATACTTCCACAATTACCAATTTACATGCACATACATATGATTCAATATACATATACAGCTTTGTTTAATATGTTCACCATTCAGTCCAGAACCTAGGCCGTAAGCAAGCCTGAGTTCCCGGCGTCATTATGGATGCCGTTTCCTTCTGATGTCCAGTTGTAGGCTCAACCCCAGCTGTAGTTTACGAGGCCGTGAGAGGTCAGAGGAAAAGGTTCTCAGGCCACCAGGTAAATTGTTTTATTGCACCCTCCAGGAAATCACCACCAGCTGCAAGGGTTTATGACTGATAATGCCTTTTTCAGTCTTACAAGTCCTAATTACTGCGCCCTGTCTCCTGATTACAGTGCAATGTGTCCGAATCAGAGCCCTATCTTCTGTGCCCTGTTTTCCGTGCAAAGTGTTCTGTGTCAGAATAAGAGCCCTATCTACTGCGCCCTGTCTCCCGCGTACAGTACACTGTGTCCGAATCAGAGCCCTATCTACTGCGCCCTGTCTCCTGCTTACAGTACACTGTGTCCGAATTAGAGCTCTATCTACTGCGCCCTGTCTCCGGCGTAGAGTGCACTGTGTCTGAATCAGAGCCCTATCTACTGCGCCCTGTCTCCTGCATACAGTGGACTGTGTCTGAATCAGAGCCTTATCTACTGCGCCCTGTCTCCCGCGTACAGTGGACTGTTTCAGAATCAGAGCCCTATCTACTGCGCCCTGTCTCCTGCTTACAATGCTCTGGGTTCGCATCAATGTCTCCTGTTTCCTGTTTTGAACTTGAACTGAAAGCGCGTTTGCTTCGCTTGTCTCGCTTCGCTTGTTCAACTAAATTATTTTAGATTTCAAACGACTACGTTTTACGTTCTCTCACTCTTTTGTGAATACCTCTCCGAAGCTGATCACATCCAGACCCGGAGAATCTAAACAACAGCCGAGGATAAATACGGTAAATACGGTAAACGCACATTATGGCTTCCACGCCAAGTGTTCCCTGTGCTGTGTGTTCCATGTTTAGCCTTAGTTCCGTTGCCAATATTACCAGTAATGGTATATGTCCAAAATGTGAGCTTAATTTAAAATTGGAACGGAAAATAGCTGAGTTAGAGGCCCGCATCCGGACATTATATCAGATACAGGATAGTGAGAGTTTGCTCGACTCCCTTTTACCTGAGCCGGATGCCAGTTTAATTACGAGTATCTCTCCCCCGTCAGAGTCCTCACTGCGGGACAATTTTGTCACGGTGCAAAAGAAACATAGCTGTCGGCTCAGAGCCGCCGAGCACCACCCTACTCATGTTTCAAACCGATATTCTCCACTCAGTAACACACCTACTGAGAAAGCCCTGATCATAGGGGATAGTATTTTAAGAAACATGAGTGTAGCGACACCAGCGACCATAGTGCAGTGTATGCCTGGTGCCAGAGCTACCGATGTTGAGGCTAGTTTTAGAGTGCTGGCTAAATGTAAATGTAAATACTCCAAAATTGTTATCCACGTCGGCACAAATGATGTCCGATTGAGGCAATCGGAGGTCACTAAAAATAACTTTGTTTCGGTGTGCGCAGTGGCTAAAAAGATGTGTCGGGAAGTAATATTCTCTGGCCCGCTCCCAGTTCGTAGGAGTGACGAGGTCTACAGTAGACTTACGTTACTAAATCGCTGGCTGTCTGAGTGGTGCTCATCTAGTGGCATAGGGTTCGTTAATAATTGGCCTGATTTCTGGAGAAAGCCTGGCCTACTGAAGAGAGACGGACTCCACCCGAGCTGGAGAGGTTCTCTTGTCCTAGCAAAAAACTTAGATGCTAGTCTTAGTAAGGCCAGATCCTGACACCGTATCAGGGCGCCGGCCAGGCAGCAGGCCTCTGATCCTACATCGGAGCCTGTGCGTTTCCCAATGCCCGTGACTCAGACACATGGCCCAACGCCGTTGTCTGCAAGGTGCGTTTCAGAGCTAGTAATTAGCAATAGTACTTATCCCAGCGCCCCATTATCTAACATATCTGAGCTAGAAACTAGTATTTATTATATTGAGACTGTGTCTGCCCCACGCATCTATGCTAAACGTAAAGCAAACCGTGGTATTAACACGGATAATCTTGCTACTCTAAAATTAAACAATTTTGCTGCTAGCAGCTGTTGTGAATCACTTCTAAAAATTGGACTACTGAATGTTAGATCTCTTGCTCCTAAAGCAATTCTTGTAAACGAATTGATCACAGATCATAATCTCAAGATACTGTGTCTGACTGAAACTTGGCTAAGACCTGGTGAATATGTCGCACTTAATGAAGCGTCTCCTATAGGTTTTTTAAGTACCCAGGTATCGCGCCAGTCAGGAAGAGGGGGAGGTGTTGCAGCGATCTATCAGTCCACCTTAAGCTTAACCCCTAAGTGTGGAAATACGTTCTCTTCCTTTGAAGTTCTCTCTATGAACTGTGTACAGCATGACCTAGCTAAGATAAGGGGTAACATGCAGTCCTTTCTCTTAGTGTCTGTTTACAGACCACCTGGGCCCTATTCAGATTTCCTAATAGAATTCGCTGAGTTGTTGTCCTGCCTTGCTATTTCGGCAGACAAGGTTGTAATTGTTGGTGACTTTAACATACATGTGGACAAACAGGGTGATCCCCTAGGAACTGCCTTTGCCTCTATTATTGACTCTGTTGGTTTTAAACAAAATGTCTATGGGCCCACTCATTACTATAGCCATACCCTAGACTTAGTGCTATCCTCTGGTATCAATGTTATGAATCTTAGTATTGCACCCCATAACCCTGTATTATCCGATCATTTCCTTATTACTTTTGAAATCAAGGTAACCACCACTTTTATATCAGAGACAAGACATTATTATAGCCGGTCGTTAAAATCTGACGTCATTTCAAAGTTTACAAATATGCTTCCGGAATCATTCTTTTCAAGTCAAGAAAATACCACTGAGTTATCGTTGGATGAATTGACCAACCAGTTAAGTTTAGCTCTCAGAAGCACCCTTGATGTGGTTGCCCCTCTAAAAAGAAAGTATTGTCGGAAAAACCGTACTCCCTGGTACAATGACACTACCCGTGCCCTGAAGCAGTCCACAAGAAAATTGGAGAGAAAATGGCGGTCAACTAAACTAGAAGTATTTCGTCTTGCATGGAAAGATAGCATCCTCCAGTACAAGCAAGCTCTTATATCTGCTAGATCTGCCTTTTTCTCTAAATTAATTGAACAAAACAAATGCAACCCAAAATTTTTGTTTAGTACTGTGGACAAATTGACAAAAAAACCATCACCAGAATGTTCATCTTATCCCTGCGTTTACAGCAGTAATGATTTTATGAATTTTTTCAATCAGAAGATTGAAACTATTAGAGACCAGATTTCCAATTTGCCTATTCCCCTAGGCATCACTCCTCCCAAATTCAAAGAACAGCCTAGATCTTGGCCAACACAGGAAGATATATCAACAGTGGCACTGAACTGTTTTACGCCAATCGACATGGAGGAGCTATCTAAACTGGTTATGTCCTCAAAACCGACTACCTGTCTACTCGACCCAATCCCTACAAGATTGGCTAAAGAACTTTTTCCTGGACTTGGCCAGCATATGTTAAAAATTATTAACACATCTTTAGTAACAGGATATGTACCAGAGTCACTAAAAATGGCGGTTATTAAGCCATTACTGAAAAAAACAAACCTCGAACCTGACAAACTGGAAAACTATAGACCCATATCAAATCTTCCATTTCTATCCAAAATATTAGAGAAAGCAGTTGCGAAGCAACTTGGTGCATACCTTAGCTCAAACCATATTCATGAATTATTCCAGTCAGGATTTAGACCCTACCATAGCACTGAAACGGCACTTGTTAAAGTTATTAACGATTTACTGTTATCAGCCGACCAAAACTCTGTGTCTGTTCTTGTACTTCTTGACCTAAGTGCAGCTTTTGATACAATAGATCATGAGATTCTACTGAACAGGCTCCAGGGCTGTGTTGGACTCAATGGTCAAGCACTTGCATGGTTCAGATCATACTTACACAATAGGAAACAATTTGTTAAATTAAATGATGATGTATCCAGTTACTCAATAATGAAATGTGGTATTCCACAAGGATCAGTGCTAGGTCCAGTACTCTTTTCGTTATATATGCTACCCCTTGGTGATATTATTCGGGCACATGGGGTAGATTTTCACTGCTACGCAGACGATACTCAGATATACATTTCGATGAAACCCGGCGAAGCACTACCACTTACTCGATTAGAGGCTTGCATTACAGATATTAAAGCTTGGATGCTCTCAAATTTCCTGCTCTTAAACTCAGGGAAAACCGAAATGCTGGTTTTAGGTCCTAAAAAACAAAGGGAGAAACTGTGTACATATACCTTAAGTATTGATGGTTGCTTAGTTGTTCCAAATTCAGCTGTGAAAGACCTAGGTGTTACTATAGACCCAGATTTAACCTTTGGCACGCACATAAAAAACATATCTAGAGTTGCTTTCTTTCAGTTAAGGAACATATCTAAAATTAGGCATTTCCTATCAGTAGGGGATGCAGAGAAATTGATTCATGCTTTTGTTACGTCTAGGCTAGATTACTGTAATGCTCTGCTATCTGGCTGTCCTAAGCTGTTGCTAAATAATCTCCAGCTTGTGCAGAATGCAGCCGCTCGCATTTTAACGAGAACAAAGAAATATGAGCATATTACCCCAGTACTAGCATCACTTCATTGGCTACCAATTAAGCATAGGATAGACTTTAAGGTCTTGCTTCTGACTTTTAAAGCTTTACATGGACTTGCACCAGTGTATATATGTAATCTGCTTTTACCATATAAGCCGAAAAGATCCCTTCGTTCCCAAGACGCAGGCTACTTAGTAGTCCCTAGAATATCTAAAAACTTGACGGGTGGTAGAGCTTTCTCCTACAGAGCACCACTACTGTGGAACACCCTTCCAAAATCTATAAGGGAATCAGACACAGTCTCAATATTTAAGTCTAGATTAAAAACGCACCTTTATGATCAGGCTTATAATGAGTTGTAGTCCGGAGACAGGACCAGAGAAGCCCTTTTGTCATAGAGTAATGCGGAGTGACATCCTTTCCTTACTGTCACCTGTCAACAGCTGTGACCCCATCTTCCTGGGCTGGCTCTTGATAGGTGGGTAGGATTGTTTACTCTCTCATGACTGGATGGGTTCTCAAACCCTGTCTTCATAGCTATGCAGCCATAAGTTACTCCTGGCGGGGGTACTTGTCCAACCCCCCCCCCCCCCCCCCCCCCTAACTGTTCTCTCTCTCTCTCCCACATTCCGCCGGCGGG
This sequence comes from Ilyophis sp. 1 JC-2022, assembly GCA_022702515.1. Classification (NCBI taxonomy): domain Eukaryota; kingdom Metazoa; phylum Chordata; class Actinopteri; order Anguilliformes; family Synaphobranchidae; genus Ilyophis; species Ilyophis sp. 1 JC-2022. The sequence goes on along the minus strand of CM040399.1, from coordinate 61,622 downwards.
GCTCATGCCCCGCATCTCGAGAGTTGCTGTCCAGCTTCCTGTCCAGCTTCCTGTCCATCGCCGCTTGCCCCTCCCTCCCCACCACCGCTACCAGCCGATCCTGTCGCCATCGGCACCCGTTTTCCCATCATCATTGCCGCCACATCTGGACTGCCATCTAGCTGCTGCAATTTCCACTATCATGGACATTGCCAGTCAGTTTGACCATGCTGGTCATTAAGATCTAGACCCTGAGCCGACCTGAGGAGAATGGGTTTCCCCCTTGAGTCTGGTTCCTCCCAAGGTTTCTTCCTAATTACACCGGGGAGTTTTTCCTTGCCACTGTTGCCTCTGGCATGCTCTTGTGGGGGTTTAGGCTGGGTTTTTTCTGTGAAGCGCATTGTGACAACTTGTGAAATACGCTATATAAATAAATATTGATTTGATTTGATTTGATATCCATTGCGCGCTGTCTCCTGCGTACAGTGCATTGTGTCCGAATCAGAGCCCTATCTACTGTTCCTTGTTTTCCATGCAAAGTGCTCTATGTCCGAATCAGAGCCCTATCTCCTGCGCCCTGTCTCCCGGGTAAAGTGTACTGTGTCCGAATAAGAGCCCTATCTAATGCGACCTGTCTCCCGCATACAGTGCACTCTGTCCGAATCAGAGCCCTATCTACTGAGACCTCTCTCCCGCGTAAAGTGTACTGTGTCCGAATAAGAGCCCTATCTAATGCGACCTGTCTCCTGCATACAGTGCACTGTGTCAGAATCAGAGCCCTATCTACTGCGCCCTGTCTCCCGTGTACAGTGCACTATGTCTGAATCAGAACCAAATCTACTGTGCCATGTCTCCTGCATACAGTGGACTGTGCCTGAATCAGAGCCTTATCTCCGGCGCCCTGTCTCGCGCGTACATTGGCCTGTTACAGAATCAGAGCCCTATCTACTGTGCCCTGTCTACTGATAACAGTGCAATGTGTCTGAATCAGAGCCCTATCTACTGCGCCCTCTCTCCAGCGTACAGTGCGCTGTGTCCAGATCAGAGCCCTATCTACTGTTACCTGTCTCCCGCGTACAGTGTATTGTGTCCGAATCAGAGCCCTATCTACTGTGCCCTGTCTCCTGATTACAGTGCAATGTGTCTGAATCAGAGCCCTATCCATTGCGCCCTGTCTCCTGCTTAAAGTGCGCTGTGTCCGAATCAGAGCCCTATCTACTGTGCCCTGTTTTCTGTGCAAAGTGCTCTGTGTCTGAATAAGAGCCCTATCTACTGCGCCCTGTCTCCCGCGTACAGTACACTGTGTCCGAATCAGAGCCCTATCTACTGTGCCCTGTCTCCTGCTTACAGTACACTGTGTCCGAATTAGAGCTCTGTCTACTGCGCCCTGTCTCCCGTGTACAGTGCACTATGTCTGAATCAGAACCAAATCTTTTGTGCCATGTCTCCTGCATACAGTGGACTGTGCCTGAATCAGAGCCTTATCTCTGGCGCCCTGTCTCGCGCGTGCATTGGCCTGTTACAGAATCAGAGCCCTATCTACTGTGCCCTGTCTACTGATAACAGTGCAATGTGTCTGAATCAGAGCCCTATCTACTGCGCCCTCTCTCCAGCGTACAGTGCGCGGTGTCCAAATCAGAGCCCTATCTACTGTTACCTGTCTCCCGCGTACACTGTACTGTGTCCGAATCAGAGCCCTATCTACTGTGCCCTGTCTCCTGATTACAGTGCAATTTGTCTGAATCAGAGCCCTATCTATTGCGCCCTGTCTCCGGCGTAGAGTGCACTGTGTCTGAATCAGAGCCCTATCTACTGCGCCCTGTCTCTGCATCCAGTGCACCGTGTCCAAATCAGAACCCATTCTACTGCGCCCTGTCACCCGTGTACAGTGCACTGTGTCGGAATCAGAGCCCTATCTACTGCGCCCTGTCTCCTGCTTACAGTACACTGTGTCCGAATTAGAGCTCTATCTACTGCGCCCTGTCACCCGTGTACAGTGCACTGTGTCGGAATCAGAGCCCTATCTACTGCGCCCTGTCTCCTGCTTACAGTACACTGTGTCCGAATTAGAGCTCTATCTACTGCGCCCTGTCTCCCGTGTACAGTGCACTATGTCTGAATCAGAACCAAATCTACTGTGCCATGTCTCCTGCATACAGTGGACTGTGCCTGAATCAGAGCCTTATCTCCGGCGCCCTGTCTCGCGCGTACATTGGCCTGTTACAGAATCAGAGCCCTATCTACTGTGTCCTGTCTACTGATAACAGTGCAATGTGTCTGAATCAGAGTTCTATCTACTGTGCCCTCTCTCCAGCGTACAGTGCGCTGTGTCCAAATCAGAGCCCTATCTACTGTTACCTGTCTCCCCCGTACAGTGCACTGTGTCCGAATCAGAGCCCTATCTACTGTGCCCTGTCTCCTGATTACAGTGCAATGTGGCTGAATCAGAGCCATATCTATTGCGCCCTGTCTCCGGCGTACAGTGCACTGTGTCTGAATCATAGCCCTATCTACTGCGCCCTGTCTCTGCAGACAGTGCACCGTGTCCGAATCAGAACCCATTCTACTGCGCCCTGTCTCCCGTGTACAGTAGACTGTTTCAGAATCAGAGCCCTATCTACTGCGCCCTGTCTCCCGTGACAGTGCAATGTGTCGGAATCAGAGCCCGATCTATTGTGCCCTGTCTCCCGCGTAAGTAAGTAAGTATTTTATTTATATAGCACCTTTCATGCAACTGAATGCAGCTCAAAGTGCTTTACAACAGGGAAATACATACAATAAGCAAATTAAACAAATTAAACAATAAAACCTGCCTATCACTCTATCCTAATGCAATACAAACGTGCATATCTCTCTATCCTAATACAATACAGCCTGCATATTTCTCTAACCTAATACAGTGCAACCTGCTTATCTCTCTATCCTAATACAATAAAAACCTACATAACTTTCTATCTTAATACAATAAAAACCAGCATATCTCTCTAACCTAATATTTCTCTAACCTAGATACAATACAACCTGCTTATCTCTCTATCCTAATACAATAAAAACCTACATAACTTTCTATCCTAAAACAATAAAAACCAGCATATCTCTCTAACCTAATACAATATAATCTGCATATCTCTCTATCCTAATACAATAAAAACCTGTATAACTCTCTATCCTAATACAATACAAACAACAGGAAATGCATAGAACATAGGAAAAAAGAGGGGGGGGGGGGGGTGGACAGACAACAAACTATGCAAACTGCATAGTTACAGTGGGGTGGGGTGGGGTGGAGGTGGGGTAGCAAGAAAGAGGGAAAAAAAGGAAAAAAGAAGGGGGGGGGCTGGGGGAGGGGGTGGGGAGTGGGCAAAAAACACTAATCATATACCAAGTCTCTAGGAGGCAAGGTATATGGTCTGGGGGGAAAAAAAACCCATGTGTCCGAAGGCGGGTGAATGCATGCATGTGTGTGCAAGTGTGTATATCTGTAAGTAGTCCGTGTTTATGTGAGCGTAAGACTGAAGGTTACATTCTGGCACTCAGCAATCTTGATAACTCAAGTCCGTAGAATCTTTTCAAGAAACACAGCAAGTTGCAATGGAGGCAATCTCGGTGTAACTAGTTCGTAGGTCTTTTCGCGACAACACAGCAGGTTGCTATGGAGAAATCCTTGAAATGCCCTGTCCAGAAGTAAACAACAGGAGTCCATGGAAGTGCGTAGGAATGCCTCTTTGCATGTGAGTCTTTTGGGGGAGATTTCTGCAGGCGGCCTTGGCCGACCAGCGGAGGGGTTCCGAAAAAACAAAAGATTAGATGTTTGGGTTATAGCGAGGAAAACAGCATTCCAATTCGTTATTCCTCTCTACACTCTGGGACTCTCAGATTGACCACTTCTCGTCGTAAAACAGTGATTTTCTCCAAAATGTTAACCATCTTGCGATTTAGATCACATATCGCAACAGTCTGAGTACTCACTGCTCTGCCCACCTTGTTAATCATCATGGGCAGCCTTTGGCCTTCTTGAATAGCTCCCATCTTTCTAATTTTCCGATAGACCAGGGCAACGCACAGTCCGAGAAGCAATTGTCCTGCCATCATAAATCCAAATATGTAGACGTCCTCCACGTCTTCCACTGAGAGAACCGTCAGGCAAAGAACCCACCAGCTCTCCCACGCATCCATTGTGTAGCCCGCAGCGAAAGTCCCGTCTGGGCAAATAGGTTTGACTTTGTCCGAATAAAAACCAAATCTACTGTGCCCTGTCTCCTGAGTATAGTGGACTTAATCAGAGCCCTATCTACTGTGCTCTGTCTTCTGCTTAAAATACGCTGTGTCCGAATAAGAGCCCTATCTATGGCGCCCTGTCTCCCGCATACAGTGCACTCTGTCCGAATCAGAGCCCTATCTACTGTGACCTCTCTCCCGCGTAAAGTGTACTGTGTCCGAATCAGAGCCCTATCTACTGCACCCTGTCTCCCGCGTAAAGTGTACTGTGTCTGAATCAGAGCCCTATCTATTGCGCCCGGTCTCCGGCGTACAGTGCACTGTGTCCTAATCAGAACCCATTCTACTGCGCCCTGTCACCCATGTACAGTGTACGGTGTCCGAATCAGAGCCCTATCTACTGCGCTCTGTCTCCTGCATACAGTGGACTGTGTCTGAATAAGAGCCTTATCTACTGCTCCCTGTCTCCCGCGTACAGTGGACGGTTTCAGAATCAGAGCCCTATCTACTGCGCCCTGTCTACTGCTTACAATGCGCTGCGTTTGCATCAAAGCCCTATCCATTGCGCGCTGTCTCCTGCGTACAGTGCACTGTGTCCGAATCAGAGCCCTATCTACTGTGCCTTGTTTTCCGTGCAAAGTGCTCTATGTCCGAATCAGAGCCCTATCTACTGCGCCCTGTCTCCCGCGTAAAGTGTACTGTGTCAGAATAAGAGCCCTATCTACTGTGACCTGTCTCCCGCGTACAGTGCACCGTGTCCGAATCAGAACCCATTCTACTGCGCCCTGTCTCCCGCGTAAAGTGTACTGTGTCCGAATAAGAGCCCTATCTAATGCGACCTGTCTCCTGCATACAGTGCACTGTGTAAGAATCAGAGCCCTATCTACTGTGACCTGTCTCCCGCGTACAGTGCACCGTGTCCGAATCAGAACCCATTCTTCTGCGCTCTGTCTCCCGCGTACAGTGGACTGGTTCAGAATCAGAGCCCTATCTACTGCGCCCTGTCTCTTGCTTACAATGCGCTGCCTTTGCATCAAAGCCCTATCCATTGCGCGATGTCTCCTGCGTACAGTGCACTGTGTCCGAATCAGAGCCCTATCTAATGCGACCTGTCTCCTGCATACAGTGCACTCTGTCCGAATCAGAGCCCTATCTACTGAGACCTCTCTCCCGCGTAAAGTGTACTGTGTCCGAATAAGAGGCCTATCTAATGCGACCTGTCTCCTGCATACAGTGCACTGTGTCAGAATCAGAGCCCTATCTACTGTGACCTGTCTCCCGCGTACAGTGCACCGTGTCCGAATCAGAACCCATTCTACTGCGCCCTGTCTCCCGCGTACAGTGGACTGTTTCAGAATCAGAGCCCTATCTACTGCGCCCTGTCTCTTGCTTACAATGCGCTGCCTTTGCATCAAAGCCCTATCCATTGCGCGCTGTCTCCTGCGTACAGTGCACTGTGTCCGAATCAGAGCCCTATCTAATGCGACCTGTCTCCTGCATACAGTGCACTCTGTCCGAATCAGAGCCCTATCTACTGAGACCTCTCTCCCGCGTAAAGTGTACTGTGTCCGAATAAGAGGCCTATCTAATGCGACCTGTCTCCTGCATACAGTGCACTGTGTCAGAATCAGAGCCCTATCTACTGTGACCTGCCTCCCGCGTACAGTGCACCGTGTCCGAATCAGAACCCATTCTACTGCGCCCTGTCTCCTGCGTACAGTGCACTGTGTCCGAATCAGAGCCCTATCTACTGTGCCTTGTTTTCCGTGCAAAGTGCTCTATGTCCGAATCAGAGCCCTATCTACTGCGCCCTGTCTCCCGCGTAAAGTGTACTGTGTCAGAATAAGAGCCCTATCTACTGTGACCTGTCTCCCGCGTACAGTGCACCGTGTCCGAATCAGAACCCATTCTACTGCGCCCTGTCTCCCGCCTAAAGTGTACTGTGTCCGAATAAGAGCCCTATCTAATGCGACCTGTCTCCTGCATACAGTGCACTGTGTAAGAATCAGAGCCCTATCTACTGTGACCTGTCTCCCGCGTACAGTGCACCGTGTCCGAATCAGAACCCATTCTTCTGCGCCCTGTCTCCCGCGTACAGTGGACTGGTTCAGAATCAGAGCCCTATCTACTGCGCCCTGTCTCTTGCTTACAATGCGCTGCCTTTGCATCAAAGCCCTATCCATTGCGCGATGTCTCCTGCGTACAGTGCACTGTGTCCGAATCAGAGCCCGATCTAATGCGACCTGTCTCCTGCATACAGTGCACTCTGTCCGAATCAGAGCCCTATCTACTGAGACCTCTCTCCCGCGTAAAGTGTACTGTGTCCGAATAAGAGGCCTATCTAATGCGACCTGTCTCCTGCATACAGTGCACTGTGTCAGAATCACAGCCCTATCTTCTGTGACCTGTCTCCCGCGTACAGTGCACCGTGTCCGAATCAGAACCCATTCTACTGCGCCCTGTCTCCCGCGTACAGTGGACTGTTTCAGAATCAGAGCCCTATCTACTGCGCCCTGTCTCCTGCTTACAGTGAGTTGCGTCCGAATCAGAGCCCTATCCATAGCGCCCTGTCTCCTGCTTAAAGTGCGCTGTGTCCGAATAAGAGACCTATCTACTGCGCCCTGTCTCTTGCTTACAGTGCGCTGTGTCCAAATCAAAGTCCAATCGACTGCGTCTGTTTTTTTGTTTACAGTCCGCTGTGTCCAAATCAGAGCCCTATCTACTTCGCCCTGCCTCCCGCTCACAGTGCACTGTGTCTTAATCAGAAACAATTCTACTGATCCCTGTCTCCCGCGTACATTCGTACAATGGACTGTGTCCGAATAAGAGCCCTATCTACTGCGCCCTGTCTCCCGTGTACAGTGCACTATGTCTGAATCAGAACAAAATCTACTGTGCCATGTCTCCTGCATACAGTGGACTGTGCCTGAATCAGAGCCTTATCTCCGGCGCCCTGTCTTGCGCGTACATTGGCCTGTTACAGAAACAGAGCCCTATCTACTGTGCCCTGTCTACTGATAACAGTGCAATGTGTCTGAATCAGAGCCCTATCTACTGCGCCCTCTCTCCAGCGTACAGTGCGCTGTGTCCAAATCAGAGCCCTATCTACTGTTACCTGTCTCCCGCGTACAGTGCACTGTGTCCGAATCAGAGCCCTATCTACTGTGCCCTGTCTCCTGATTACAGTGCAATGTGTCTGATTCAGAGCCCTATCTATTGTGCCCTGTCTCTGGCGTACAGTGCACTGTGTCTGAATCAGAGCCCTATCTACTGCGCCCTGTCTCTGCATACAGTGCACCGTGTCCGAATCAGAACCCATTCTACTGCGCCCTCTCTCCAGCGTACAGTGTGCTGTGTCCAAATCAGAGCCCTATCTACTGTTACCTGTCTCCCGCGTACAGTGCACTGTGTCCGAATCAGAGCCCTATCTACTGTGCCCTGTCTCCTGATTACAGTGCAATGTGTCCGAATCAGAGCCCTATCTACTGAGACCTCTCTCCCGCGTAAAGTGTACTGTGTCCGAATAAGAGCCCTATCTAATGTGCCCTGTCTCCTGATTACAGTGCAATGTGTCTGAATCAGAGCCCTAACTATTGCGCCCGGTCTCCGGCGTACATTCGTACAATGGACTGTGTCAGAATCAGAGCCCTATCTAATGTGCCCTGTCTCCCGCGTATAGTGCACTGTGTCTGTATCAGAGTCCAAATTGCTGCGCCCTGTCTCCAGCATACAGTGGACTGTGCCTGAATCAGAGCCTTATCTCCGGCGCCCTGTCTCGCGCATACATTGGCCTGTTACAGAATCAGAGCCCTATCTACTGTGCCCTGTCTACTGATAACAGTGCAATGTGTCTGAATCAGAGCCCTATCTACTGTGCCCTCTCTCCCGCGTACAGTGCACTGTGTCCGAATCAGAGCCCTATCTAATGCGACCTGTCTCCTGCATACAGTGCACTCTGTCCGAATCAGAGCCCTATCTACTGAGACCTCTCTCCCGCGTAAAGTGTACTGTGTCCGAATAAGAGGCCTATCTAATGCGACCTGTCTCCTGCATACAGTGCACTGTGTCAGAATCACAGCCCTATCTTCTGTGACCTGTCTCCCGCGTACAGTGCACCGTGTCCGAATCAGAACCCATTCTACTGCGCCCTGTCTCCCGCGTACAGTGGACTGTTTCAGAATCAGAGCCCTATCTACTGCGCCCTGTCTCCTGCTTACAGTGAGTTGCGTCCGAATCAGAGCCCTATCCATAGCGCCCTGTCTCCTGCTTAAAGTGCGCTGTGTCCGAATAAGAGACCTATCTACTGCGCCCTGTCTCTTGCTTACAGTGCGCTGTGTCCAAATCAAAGTCTTATCGACTGCGTCTGTTTTTTTGTTTACAGTCCGCTGTGTCCAAATCAGAGCCCTATCTACTTCGCCCTGCCTCCCGCTCACAGTGCACTGTGTCTTAATCAGAAACAATTCTACTGATCCCTGTCTCCCGCGTACATTCGTACAATGGACTGTGTCCGAATAAGAGCCCTATCTACTGCGCCCTGTCTCCCGTGTACAGTGCACTATGTCTGAATCAGAACAAAATCTACTGTGCCATGTCTCCTGCATACAGTGGACTGTGCCTGAATCAGAGCCTTATCTCCGGCGCCCTGTCTTGCGCGTACATTGGCCTGTTACAGAAACAGAGCCCTATCTACTGTGCCCTGTCTACTGATAACAGTGCAATGTGTCTGAATCAGAGCCCTATCTACTGCGCCCTCTCTCCAGCGTACAGTGCACTGTGTCCAAATCAGAGCCCTATCTACTGTGAGCTGTCTCCCGCGTACAGTGCACTGTGTCCAAATCAGAGACCTATCTACTGTGCCCTGTCTCCTGATAACAGTGCAATGTGACTGAATCAGAGCCCTATCAATTTCGCCCTGTCTCCGGCGTAGAGTGCACTGTGTCTGAATAAGAGCCCTATCTACTGCGCTCTGTCTTCTGCATAGAGTGGACTGTGTCTTAATCAGAGCCTTATCTACTGCGCCCTGTCTCCCGCGTACATTCGTACAATGGACTGTGTCAGAATCAGAGCCCTATCTAATGTTCCCTGTCTCCCGCGTATAGTGCACTGTGTCTGAATCAGAGTCCAAATTACTGCGCCCTGTCTACTGATAACAGTGCAATGTGTCTGAATCAGAGCCCTCTCTACTGCGCCCTGTCTCCAGCCTACAGTGCACTGTGTCCAAATCAGAGCCCTATCTACTTCGCCCTGTCTCCCGCTCACAGTGCACTGTGTCTTAATCAGAACCATATCTACTGCGCCCTGTCTCTTGCGTACATTGGACTGCGTCAGAATCAGAGCCCTATCTAATATGCCCTATCTCCCGCGTACAGTGCACTTTGTCTGAAAAAGAGTCCTAATTACTGCGCCCTGTCTCCTGATTACAGTGCAATGTGTCCGAATCAGAGCCCTATCTTCTGTGCCCTGTTTTCCGTGCAAAGTGCTCTGTGTCCGAATCAGAGCCCTATCTACTGCGCCCTGTCTCCCGCGTACAGTACACTGTGTCCGAATCAGAGCCCTATCTACTGCGCCCTGTATCCTGCTTACAGTACACTGTGTCCAAATTAGAGCTCTATCAACTGCACCCTGTCTCCGGCATACAGTGCAGTGTGTCTGAATCAGAGCCCTATCTACTGCGCCCTGTCTCCTGCGACAGCGCAATGTGTCGGAATCAGAGCCCGATCTATTGTGCCCTGTCTCCCGCATACTGTGGACTTTGTCCGAATAAAAACCAAATCTACTGCGCCCTGTCTCCTGAGTATAGTGGACTTAATCAGAGCCCTATCTACTGCGCCCTGTCTCCTGCTTACAGTGAGCTGTGTCCGAATCAGAGACCTATCTACTGTGCCCTGTTTTATGTGCAAAGTGCTCTGTGTCTGAATAAGAGACCTATCTACTGCGCCCTGTCTCTTGCTTACAGTGCGCTGTGTCCAAATAAAAGTCCTATCGACTGCGTCTGTTTTTTTGTTTACAGTGCGCTGTGTCCAAATCAGACACCTATCTACTTCGCCCTGCCTCCCGCTCACAGTGCACTGTGTCTTAATCAGAAACAAATCTACTGCGCCCTGTCTCCCGCGTACATTCGTACAATGGACTGTGTCAGAATCAGAGCCCTATCTAATGTGCCCTGTCTCCCGCGTATAGTGCACTGTGTCTGTATCAGAGTCCAAATTACTGCGTCCTGTCTCCAGCATACAGTGCACTGTGTATGAATCAGAGCCCTATCTACTGTGCCCTGTCTCCCATGTACATTTGGCTTTGTCCGAATAAAAACCAAATCTACTGCGCCCTGACTCCTGCGTACAGTGGACTGTGTCCGAATCATAGCCCGATCTAATGTGCCCTGTCTCCCGCGTACAGTGCACTGTGTCCAAATCAGAGCCCTATCTACTTCGCCCTGTCTCCCGCGTACATTCGTACAATGGACTGTGTCAGAATCAGAGCCCTATCTAATGTGCCCTGTCTCCCGCGTATAGTGCACTGTGTCTGTATCAGAGTCCTAATTGCTGCGCCCTGTCTCCAGCATACAGTGCACTGTGTATGAATCAGAGCCCTATCTACTGTGCCCTGTCTCCCGCGTACAATGCACTGTGTCGGAATCAGAGCCCTATCTACTGCGCCCTGTCTCCTGCTTACGTACACTGTGTCTAAATCATATCCCTATCTAATGTGCCCTGTCTCCCGTGTACAGTGCACTGTGTCTGAATCAGAACCAAATCTACTGTGCCATGTCTCCTGCGTACAGTGGACTGTAGCAGAATCAGAGACCTATCTTCTGCACTCTGTCTCCTGCATACAGTGGACTGTGCCTGAATCAGAGCCTTATCTCCGGCGCCCTGTCTCGCGCGTACATTGGCCTGTTACAGAATCAGAGCCCTATCTACTGTGCCCTGACTCCTGCGTACAGTGGACTGTGTCCGAATCATAGCCCGATCTAATGTGCCCTGTCTCCCGCGTACAGTGCACTGTGTCCAAATCAGAGCCCTATCTACTTCGCCCTGTCTCCCGCTCACAGTGCACTGTGTCTTAATCAGAACCAAATCTACTGCGCCCTGTCTCTCGCGTACATTGGACTGCGTCAGAATCAGAGCCCTATCTAATATGCCCTATCTCCCGCATACAGTGCACTGTGTCCGAATCAGAGCCCTATCTTCTGTGCCCTGTTTTCCGTGCAAAGTGCTCTGTGTCCGAATCAGAGCCCTATCTACTGCGCCCTGTCTCCCGCGTACTGTACACTGTGTCCGAATCAGAGCCCTATCTACTGCGCCCTGTATCCTGCTTACAGTACACTGTGTCCGAATTAGAGCTCTATCAACTGCACCCTGTCTCCGGCATACAGTGCACTGTGTCTGAATCAGAGCCCTATCTACTGCGCCCTGTCTCCTGCGACAGCGCAATGTGTCGGAATCAGAGCCCGATCTATTGTGCCCTGTCTCCCGCATACTGTGGACTTTGTCCGAATAAAAACCAAATCTACTGCGCCCTGTCTCCTGAGTATAGTGGACTTAATCAGAGCCCTATCTACTGCGCCCTGTCTCCTGCTTACAGTGAGCTGCGTCCAAATCAGAGCCCTATCCATTGCGTCCTGTCTCCTGCTTAAAGTGCGCTGTGTCCGAATCAGAGACCTATCTACTGTGCCCTGTTTTATGTGCAAAGTGCTCTGTGTCTGAATAAGAGACCTATCTACTGCGCCCTGTCTCTTGCTTGCAGTGCGCTGTGTCCAAATAGAAGTCCTATCGACTGCGTCTGTTTTTTTGTTTTCAGTGCGCTGTGTCCAAATCAGACCCCTATCAACTTCGCCCTGCCTCCCGCTCACAGTGCACTGTGTCTTAATCAGAAACAAATCTACTGCGCCCTGTCTCCCGCGTACATTCGTACAATGGACTGTGTCAGAATCAGAGCCCTATCTAATGTGCCCTGTCTCCCGCGTATAGTGCATTGTGTCTGTATCAGAGTCCAAATTACTGCGTCCTGTCTCCAGCATACAGTGCACTGTGTATGAATCAGAGCCCTATCTACTGTGCCCTGTCTCCCGTGTACATTTGGCTTTGTCCGAATAAAAACCAAATCTACTGCGCCCTGACTCCTGCGTACAGTGGACTGTGTCCGAATCATAGCCCGATCTAATGTGCCCTGTCTCCCGCGTACAGTTCACTGTGTCCAAATCAGAGCCCTATCTACTTCGCCCTGTCTCCCGCTCACAGTGCACTGTGTCTTAATCAGAACCAAATCAACTGCGCCCTGTCTCTCGCGTACATTGGACTGCGTCAGAATCAGAGCCCTATCTAATATGCCCTATCTCCCGCGTACAGTGCACTGTGTCCGAATCAGAGCCCTATCTTCTGTGCCCTGTTTTCCGTGCAAAGTGCTCTGTGTCCGAATCAGAGCCCTATCTACTGCGCCCTGTCTCCCGCGTACTGTACACTGTGTCCGAATCAGAGCCCTATCTACTGCGCCCTGTATCCTGCTTACAGTACACTGTGTCCGAATTAGAGCTCTATCAACTGCACCCTGTCTCCGGCATACAGTGCACTGTGTCTGAATCAGAGCCCTATGAACCCCTATTTTAAGCACATTGCCTAATCCTGTTCAAATCGGATAGGTAGGATAGTTTGGCCTAATAACTGGCCTAGAAATGGGAATGTTTTTAATGTTGCTTTTTTATTAAGGTGATTCATTCGATGACACTGTGTTATGTCCGGTGAACAGGAACCCAATAGCAGGCAGGAGTGAAGCAAAAACGAAGTTTAATTCCGAATCACAGTCCAGGGGGAAGTCAAGACAGGCAGGGGTCATACACGGGAAGTCACGGCAGAGGTACAAAATCAGAATCCGGAATCAGGGTCGCGAGAACACGGACTGAGGTCAAAACCAGGATGGCAATCAGGTAGAAAAAACAAAACAAACGACAGAAACACAGACTCGGAAAACAATACAAACAAGAAATACTAGGCACAGATAAACTCACTCGAAACTCACTCGGGGGGAAAAACAGGCAACAGACTCACGCGTATACTTAGAAAGAAGAATGACGAACTCGCGACGAGGAACAAAGACAGCAGGTTTATATGCAGGTGTAGACAGGTGCAGACAATTAGTTTGAGAGCAGCAGGAAATGGAAAACAGCGAGAGAGCTGAGACATTTAACAAGGCAATTAGTAATTCGTTAGTAATTATCCTATCCTAGCCCTGTCGTTAGTAAATTAGTTTAACAAGACAATGACTGGAAACTTAAGGAAACACTAAACAGCTGTGGGAACGTGATGAGAACTAAATTGTTAGTTTGTGTTAGTAAATAATTCTATTAAACCCTGACGTTAGTAGATTAGTTAACCACCCCGTGTTTAGCCAGTTAGTAATTAATAAGTCCTATATAAATGTTAGTAGTGCAGGGTAATACAAACGAAGTGTACAGAAACGAAAGTAAAACTCCGTGAGAGGGAGTGAGAGATTCAGCACAGAACGCAAGGCTGCGGAAAACATGGAAAAATGTATGCTACCGAAACTGACAATACTAAACATGACAGAAAAACAAAAACAAACTCAGAACATAACACACTGGGGAAGGCATATGAGTTGCTTGTTGTAGGCTACTGTATGGATAGATACAATAACACACAGACTACTACTTTTTTTGATGATGAAAAAAATAAAATTTTGATGACTTTTTTTGATGATGACTTTTTTTGATGACAACAAATTTTTGATGACAAATTTTTTTGATGACGGAAAAAAAAAAAATTTTTGATGACAATTTTTTTGACGAAGACGAAATACATTTTTTTTTTGATGACGACATTTTGAAAACAAATTTTTTTTATGACTACTATTTTGACGACGACAATTTTTTTGATGTCGATGACTCTTTTTGACGATGACAACTTTTTTGATGACGATGACTCTTTTTGACGATGACGACTTTTTTGATGACGATGACTCTTTAACGACATTGATTTTGATAACAATATAGAAGCAATAAACACACGTATAGCCACATCTAACGATGATGAATGTAGGTGCAAAATCTGGTTTTGATAACAATACCTGCACTATGAACCCCTATTTTAAGCACATTGCCTAATGATGGTTGCTGTTCAAATAGGTTAGGTAGGATAGTTTGGCCTAATAACTGGCCTAGAAATGGGAATGTTTTTAATGTTGCTTTTTTATTAAGGTGATTAATTCTATTACACTGGGGAAGGCATATGAGTTGCTTGTTGTAGGCTACTGTATGGATAGATACAATAACACACAGATGACGGCTTTTTTTGACGACGAAAGAAAATAAATAATTTTGATGATGACGACGTTTTGGACAACTTTTTTTGATGACGAAAAAAAAAATTGATGACTTTTTTTGAAGACGACGAATAGAACTTACTGTTTAGAACTTTAGTGGATCAGAGAGATTGTGGAAAAAGGTTACTTACAGTGCACATATTTAGTAGACCAGAAAACTATGGAGAGAGGCTACTTATAGGCACACCATTAATGGACTAGAGAGACTTTGGAGAAACACAAAGATTGTGGAGAAAGTCTACTAACAGTGTAAACCTTTATTGGACCATAGAGACGGTGGAGTGAGGCTACTTACAGTGCACACCTTTAGTGGACCACAAAAACTGTGGAGAGAGGCTACTTACTGTGCACACCTTTAGTGGACCACAGTGACTGCAGAAAGAGGCGTCTTACAGTGCACACCTTAAGTGGACCTGAGAGATTGTAGAGAGAGGCTATTACTGTGCATAACATTTGTGGACGAGAGAGATTGTGGAGAAAGGCTACTTATAGTGAACACCTTTAGTAGACCAGATAGACTGTGGAGAGCGTCAACTTACAGTGCACACCAAAAGCTACTTACAGTGTAGACCGTAAATGGACCACAGAAAATGTGGAAAGGGGCTACTTACAGGGCACACCTTAAGCGGAACACAGACAATGTGGAGAGAGGCTACTTACATTGCACACCTTTAGTGGACCAGAGAGACTGTGGAGAAACACAAAGATTAGTGGACAAAAGAGACTGGGGAGAGACACAGAAACTGTGGTGAAAGCCTTCTTACTGTGCACACCTTAACTGGACCACAGAGACTGTGGAGAGAGCCTCCTTACAGTGCAGACTTTTAATAGACTACCGAGACTGTGGAGAAAGTCTACTTACCGTGCACATTTTTAGTGGACCAGAGAAACTGCGGAGAGAAGCTACTTACAGTGCACTTACTGTGCATAACGTTTGTGTACCAGAGAGATTGTGGAGAGAGGCGATTTACAGTGCACACCTTTAGTGGACCAAATATACTGTGGAGAGTGGCTTCTTACAGTGCAAACCTTTTTTGGACCACAGAGAATGTGGAAGAGGCAACGTACTGTGTAGAACTTTAGTGGACCAGAGAGATTGTGGAAAGAAGTTACTTACATTGCACAACTTTAGTGGACCAGAAAGAGTGTGGAGAGAGGCTCCTTACAGTGCAAACTTTTAGTGGACCACAGAGACTGCGGAAAGAGGGTACTTACAAGTGCACATCTTAAGTTGACAACAGAGATTTGTAGAGAGAAGCTACTTTAAGTAGACACCTTTTGTGGACCTGAGATATTATGGAAAGAAGTTACCACAGAGAATGTGGAAGAGGCAACGTACTGTGTAGAACTTTAGTGGACCAGAGAGATTGTGGAAAGAAGTTACTTACATTGCACAACTTTAGTTGACCAGAGAGATTGTGAAGAGAAGCTCCTTACAGTGAAAACTTTTAGTGGACCACCGAGACTGCGGAAAGAGGCTCCTTACAGAGCACACCTTTAGTGGACCTGAGAGATTGTAGAGAGAGGCTACTTACTGTGCATAACGTTTGTGGACCAGAGAGATTGTGGAGAGAGGCGATTTACAGTGCACACCTTTAGTGGACCAGATATACTGTGGAGAGAGGCTCCTTACAGTGCGAACCTTTTTTGGACCACAGAGAATGTGAAAAGAGGCAACTTACTGAGAGAACTTTAGTTGACCAGAGAGATTGTGGAGAGAAGCTCAATACAGTGAAAACTTTTAGTGGACTACCGAGAATGCGGAAATAGGCTACTAACAGAGCACACCTTAAGTGGATAACAGAGACTGTAGAGAGAAGTTACTTTCAGTAGACACCTTTAGTGGACCTGAGAGATTGTAGAGAGAGGCTACTTACTGTGTAGAACTTTATTGGACCAGACAGATTGTGGAAAGGAGTTACTTACAGTGCACAGCTTTACTGGACCAGATATACTGTGGAGAGAGGCTCCTTACATCGCAAACCTTTTTTTGACCACAGAGAATGTGGAAGGAGGATACTTACTGTGTAGAACTTTAGTGGACCAGAGAGATTGTGGAAAAAAGTTACTTACAGTGCACAACTTTAGTGGACAGTAGAGATTGTGGAGAGAGGCTCCTTACAGTGCAAACCTTTTTTGGACCACAGAGAATGTGGAAGAGGCAACTTACTGTGTATAACTTTAGTGGACCAGAGAGATTGTGGAGAGAAGCTCAATACAGTGAAAACTTTTAGTGGACTACCGAGAATGCGGAAATAGGCTACTTACAGAGCACACCTGAAGTGGACAACAGAGACTGCAGAGAGAAGTTACTTTCAGTAGACACCTTTAGTGGACCTGAGAGATTGTAGAGAGAGGCTACTTACTGTGCATAACGTTTGTGGACCAGAGAGATTGTGGAGAGAGGCGATTTACAGTGCACACCTTTAGTGGACCAGATATACTGTGGAGAGAAGCTCCTTACATCGCAAACCTTTTCTGGACCACAGAGAATGTGGAAAGAGGATACTTACTGTGTAGAACTTTAGTGGACCAGAGAGATTGTGGAAAAAAGTTACTTACAGTGCACAACTTTAGTGGACAGTAGAGATTGTGGAGAGAGGCTCCTTACAGTGCACACCTTAAGTGGACAACAGAGACTGTAGAGAGAAGCGACGTTCAGTAGAGACCTTTTGTGGACATGAAAGATTGTAGAGAAAGGCTACTTACTGTGCATAACGTTTGTGGACCAGATATACTGTGGAGAGAGGCTCCTTACAGTGCAAACCTTTTTTGGACCACAGAGAATGTCAAAAGAGGATACTTACTGTGTAGAACTTTAGTGGACCAGAGAGATTGTGGAGAGAAGCTCAATACAGTGAAAACTTTTAGTGGACTACCGAGAATGCGGAAATAGGCTACTAACAGAGCACACCTTAAGTGGATAACAGAGACTGTAGAGAGAAGTTACTTTCAGTAGACACCTTTAGTGGACCAGACAGATTGTGGAAAGGAGTTACTTACAGTGCACAGCTTTACTGGACCAGATATACTGTGGAGAGAGGCTCCTTACATCGCAAACCTTTTTTTGACCACAGAGAATGTGGAAAGAGGATACTTACTGTGTAGAACTTTAGTGGACCAGAGAGATTGTGGAAAGAAGTTACTTACAGTGCACAACTTTAGTGGACCAGAAAGATTGTGGAGAGAGGCTCCTTACAGTGAAAACTTTTAGTGGACCACCGAGACTGCGGAAAGAGGCTACTTACAGTGCACACCTTAAGTGAACAACAGAGACTGTAGAGAGAAGCGACTTTCAGTAGACACCTTTTGTGGACCTGAAAGATTGTAGAGAATGGCTACTTACTGTGCATAACGTTTGTGGAACAGAGAGATTGTGGAGAGAGGCGACTTACAGGGCACACCTTTAGTGGACCAGATATACTGTGGAGAGAGGCTCCTTACATTGCAAACCTTTTTTGGACCACAGAGAATGTGGAAAGAGGATACTTACTGTTTAGAACTTTAGTGGACCAGAGAGATTGGGGAAAGAAGTTATTTACAGTGAAAACTTTTAGTGGACCGCCGAGACTGCGGAAAGAGGCTACTTACAGTGCACACCTTAAGTGGACAACAGAGACTGTAGAGAGAAGCTACTTTCAGTAGACACCTTTAGTGGACCTGAGAGATTGTAGAGAGAGGCTACTTACTGTGCATAACGTTTGTGGACCCGAGAGATTGTGGAGAGAGGCGATTTACAGTGCACACCTTTAGTGGACCAGATATACTTTGGAGAGAGGCTCCTTACATTGCAAACCTTTTTTGGATCACAGAGAATGTGAAAAGAGGATACTTACTGTTTAGAACTTTAGTGGACCAGAGAGATTGTGAAGAGAAGCTCCTTACAGTGAAAACTTTTAGTGGACCACCGAGAATGCGGAAATAGGCTACTAACAGAGCACACCTTAAGTGGATAACAGAGACTGTAGAGAGAAGTTACTTTCAGTAGACACCTTTAGTGGACCTGAGAGATTGTAGAGAGAGGCTAGTTACTGTGAATAACGTTTGTGGAACAGAGAGATTGTGGAGAGAGGCTCCTTACATTGCAAACCTTTTTTGGACCTCAGAGAATGTCAAAAGAGGATACTTACAGTGCACACCTTTTGTGGACCAGAAAGATTGTGGAGAGAGGCTACTTACAGTGAAAACTTTTAGTGGACTACCGAGACTGTGGAAAGAGGCTACTTACAGTGCACACCTTAAGTGGACAACAGAGACTGTAGAGAGAAGCGACTTTCAGTAGACACCTTTTGTGGACCTGAAAGATTGTAGAGAACGGCTACTTACTGTGCATAACGTTTGTGGAACAGAGAGATTGTGGAGAGAGGCGACTTACAGGGCACACCTTTAGTGGACCAGATATACTGTGGAGAGAGGCTCCTTACAGTGCAAACCTTTTTTGGACCACAGAGAATGTCAAAAGAGGATACTTACTGTGTAGAACTTTAGTGGACCAGAGAGATTGTGGAAAGAAGTTACTTACAGTGCACACCTTTTGTGGACCATAAAGATTGTGGAGAGAGGCTCCTTACAGTGAAAACTTTTAGTGGACCACCGAGACTGCGGAAAGAGGCTACTTACAGTTCACACCTTAAGTGGACAACAGAGACTGTAGAGAGAAGTGTGACGACCCGGCTCAAAGCCCATCACATAATTTACCAGGACACGGAGTGAATTTAAGGGATAACAAGTTTATTTAACAAAGACGTTTCAACAAGACCAAATCGTTCCACATTGAACAGACAGCCTTGCTGGAGATTCCAAAAGCCATTGAGCATAATCGCTGCTGGTGGGCTGGGTCAGCCGCTTCTTAAACCCCAGCCTCCAGCTGTATCCAATAATGGAGCCACGCCTTCATCTGAAATCAAGCAGGGTAGCCACTCCCCCCAGCTCTGCAACAGCCTACCTGTTTAACTAAAAAAATGGTGAAACATGAAGGGGGAAAAGCGCCAGCCGTGACACGCCCCCCACAAAAAGATGTCACCCTTAGGTGGCGACTCAGTAAAGCAAACAATTAATTTATATTTACAATATGGTTCAAAATACAAAAAAAACCATTAGACTGCAATTTTTCACAAGACCTCCCGCCCCCCCATCATACCGCCTCACGTTTACTCCTCTGTTCGACTCTCCTCCTCCAGTCTCGCAGTGGGCCCCCCGCAAGAGAGAGAGAGAGAGAGAGATAGAGAGCAGGGGCAGAATCACAAGCTAAATTAAAGTGGCGCGCGACTGAGAGCGTCCGCGACTTTATTTTCAGTGCCTTTTATGTGCTTGATGGTTATGTTAAGGGCTTGAAGATATATGGACCAACGCACTAATCTGCGGTTTTTATTAAACATTGAATGTAAATAGGTGAGGGGGTTGTGGTCTGTGTATACTACTAAAGGTTCTGGAGACGAACCGATATATACCTCAAAGTATTGAAGTGCCAAAATGAGAGCCAGCGTTTCTTGTTCGATAACTGAATATCGGGTTTGGCAGGGGGTAAATTTTCGCGAGAAGAATCCTACCGGATGTTCAATGCCCAAGTTGTCTGCCTGTAACAATGCAGCGCCAGCGCCCACTCCACTAGCATCCACTTGCAACATAAAAGGTTGATCAAAACGGGGAGCAACAAGCACCGGTGCATTACAAAGCAAAGCTTTCGCTAATTTAAAGGCTATTTCGCAATCATCCGTCCATTGATAAGGAATTTTACCACGTAGCAAGTTTGTAAGCGGAGCTACTACAGTTGAAAAGTTTTCGCAGAACCCCCTGTAATACCCGATCATCCCCAAGAAACGCATCAGCTCTTTTTTTGTGGTTGGTGTAGGAAAGCTATTTATAGCTGTAACTTTGGCAGTTACCGGCCGAACTACTCCTTGTCCTACAACCTTACCTAGGTACGTTACGGTCCCCTGGGCGAACTCGCATTTTGTCAGGTTTACCGTCAGTGAAGCCTGAGCCAGACGGTCGAACAAGGCTTCCAACCTCTCCATGTGTTGCGGCCAGGTTTCGGAGCACACCACTACATCGTCCAGATAAGCTGCACAACCCTCCAAGCCTTGTAACACCCTATTCATCAAGCGCTGGAAGGTACTGGGCGCGTTCCTCAATCCAAATGCCATAACTGCATAAGAAAACAGACCGTTAGAAGTAATGAAAGATGAAATTTCTTGGGCCCGCGGCGTAAGGGGCACTTGCCAAAACCCTTTAAGTAAGTCGATTTTTGATACAAATTTTGCTGACCCAACTCGATCCACACAGTCTTCCATTCTAGGCAACGGGAAATTATCAGCTTTGGTGACAGCATTCACCTTACGAAAGTCTGTACAAAATCGATAGGAACCGTCAGACTTTCCAACCAAAATACAAGGGGAAGACCATTCTGAAAACGAGGGTTTAGCAATACCGTTTTTCACCATATAATTTATTTCTTTATCTAAATATTGTTGTTTAGGCAATGAAACTCTATAGAAACGTTGCTTTATGGGAACTGCTGAACCCACATCAATATCATGCGCTAACACATTGGTACGACCAGGTACATCAGAAAATAAACAAAGGTAGTTTCGAATTAATTTGATCAGATCAGCACGTTGGTCATCAGGTATATGTTTAAAGCTATTTTCCAAAGACCGCAAGCACTCTGAATTTTCCAGTTTTCCTCTAAAAGTACCTTCTGCAAAAATGTCTTCTTCCCCCTCATCACTGACTAACGGCATATCAGGGTTGGCCAGATTGGGATTTTCAGCAACGGAGGGTAATAAAACAGATTGGACAGAGGTTAGCAAGGAGGATTGTGCAGGTTCAATGGACGTCGCAGAATAATAAGGTTTAAGAAGATTTACATGACATAGTTGTACTTTTTTTCTACGGTCAGGTGTGGAAATTAAATAGTTTAGATCAGAAATGCATTTTTCTATTTTATAAGGACCTAAAAATTTTGCTTGAAAAGGATTGTTAGATGTAGGTAATAATGCAAGCACATGATCCCCAGGATTAAAACTGCGAAGTTTAGTCCTGCGATCAAATAAGCGTTTCATTTTCGTTTGTTTTTCTCCTAACGCTTTCTGAGCTGCAGCACAGGCTTGGTATAGCCGGTACCGGAAACCACTGTAATAGTCCACAACATTTTCAGGAGGTTTTCCGGTTTGCCATTTGTCAGCTAATACAGCTGTAGGACCACGAACTTCATGTTCAAAGACCAATTCGTTAGGACTGAAACCTAGGCTCTCTTGTGCAACTTCTCTTATGGCTAGCAAAAGCCACGGAAGACCTTCTTCCCAATCCGCTCCCAACTCAGTACAATATGAGCGTAAAAGAGCTTTCAAAGTTGAATGAAATCGCTCTAAAGCTCCCTGACTTTGTGGGTGATATGCCGTGGAAACATTATGCTGCACTTTAAGTTGTTTTAACGTCCCGCTCCCTTCCTGTCCGTTCTCCAGGTTTTCCCTTTCCTCCCGTGTCATGTTTGGATTCCCTGTGTCCGTGTTTTCCCTGTCGCTACAGGCTGGGCGTGCCCCTTCTGTCTGTTCCTCTCTGTTCCCTCACTTCAGGTTCAACCTATCTCCTTTCCCCCTTCTTGCATGCATTCCGCACCAGTCAATTAGTCAATCACTCTCGGTTACATTCCTCATGCTTTTGGTTATTGGTTTCAATTTCACTCCCCTACTTATACCTCCCGCTGGCTGCTATTCGGCGCCAGTTCGTTAACGTTGTTCGTGCGTGTCATGGTCTCCTGGTTTCTGGTACTACTTGACTGAAAGCTCTGTTGTGGTTTTTTCCCTGGCTAACTCCTTGGTTCCAAGTCCAGTGTTCTGTAATATCCAGCCTGTAGCAGTCAAGTCTCCCCTGTTTGTGTTGCGGTACCCCTGCTCCCAGTTAACGTTGCCTGTGCAGTGGGGTGCTCTGCCTCCAGCCCAGTTCCTGTTGGACCCCCCGGTCCAGATCCCGTTCCCGTGATCCAGTTCCTGTTGGACCTCCCGGTCCAGATCCAGTTGCCTGCGCAGTGGGGTGCTCTGCCTCCAGTCCAGTTCTTGTTGGACCCCCCGGTCCAGAGCCCGTTCCCGTGATCCAGTTCCGGTTGGACCTCCCGGTCCAGATCCAGTTGCCTGCGCAGTTGGGTGCTCTGCCTCCAGTCCAGTTCCTGTTGGACCCCCCGGTCCAGAGCCCGTTCCCGTGATCCAGTTCCGGTTGGACCTCCCGGTCCAGATCCAGTTGCCTGCGCAGTTGGGTGCTCTGCCTCCAGTCCAGTTCCTGTTGGACCCCCCGGTCCAGAGCCCGTTCCCGTGATCCAGTTCCTGTTGGACCTCCCGGTCCAGATCCAGTTCCTGTTGGACCCCGCGGTCCAGAGCCCGTTCCCGTGATCCAGTTCCTGTTGGACCTCCCGGTCCAGATCCAGTCCGGTTCCGGTTCGGAACCCACATCCTGTCTCAAGTCCAGTTCCGGTTCGGAACAACCCTCCGTTCCCGTGACCCAGTTCCTGTTGGACCTCCCGGTCCTGATCCAGTCCAGTTCCGGTTCGGAACAAACCTTCGTTCCCGTGATTCGGTTCCAGTGTGGGCCTCCCGGTCCAGTACAAGTCCAGCTCCGGTTTGGAGCAGTTCGCTACTTCCTGGACCCTCTTAACTATTGTGTTAAGTTTGTGTTGAGCTTGGGACTACCCCAAAGCTCCGAATAAATCCTCATTTCTGTTTCCCTGTCTCTTGGTCGTTGCATTTGGGTTCAGCCCGTGTTTGGGTTCGTGACAGAACGAACTGGCCCAAAACATGGACCCAGCCGACCTCGAGCAGGGTCGCCACGCCTTCCACTCTATGGAGATCGACCCATTCGACACGATTTCCTATGAGGAATACATCTTGGGAATCTTGGGGCAAAATCCGGAGTCTGCCCGCCGTCATGCCGACCACTACCCATCACTCCGGATTCCTCCTCCCAGCTCCCACTCCGTTAGGCTCGGAGTGGTCTCTTTCCATCCGGATAGCTCCGAGCCTAGCCACAACCCCATACCTTCTAATTTTGAAGGTACCCGTCTTGCCCTTTGCCCGAGGGGCTGTGGTCCCAGGAGGAAGCGATGAGGTCCTGGCTCCCGGCTCCATCGACGGGCTCGGCCACCCGTTGACGGAGGATCCATCACCCTTCCGTCCCTGCCCAAGCCTCCTGTCCCGTTCCGACCAAGCCCTCCTGTCCCGTTCCGTCCAAGCCCTCCTGTCCCGTTCCGACCCAGCCCTCCTGTCCCGTTCCGACCCAGCTCTCCTGTCCCGTTCCGACCCAGCTCTCCTGTCCCGTTCCGACCCAGCTCTCCTGTCCCGTTCCGACCCAGCCCTCCTGTCCCGTTCCGACCCAGCCCTCCTGTCCCGTCCCGTCCCAGCCCTCCTGTCCCGTTCCGTCCAAGCCCTCCTGTCCCGTTCCGACCCAGCCCTCCTGTCCCGTTCCGACCCAGCTCTCCTGTCCCGTTCCGACCCAGCTCTCCTGTCCCGTTCCGACCCAGCCCTCCTGTCCCGTTCCGACCCAGCCCTCCTGTCCCGTCCCGTCCCAGCCCTCCTGTCCCGTCCCGTCCCAGCTCTCCTGTCCCGTCCCGTCCCAGCTCTCCTGTCCCGTCCCGTCCCAGCTCTCCTGTCCCGTCCCGTCCCAGCTCTCCTGTCCCGTCCCGTCCCAGCTCTCCTGTCCCGTCCCGTCCCAGCTCTCCTGTCCCGTCCCGTCCCAGCTCTCCTGTCCCGTCCCGTCCAAGCTCTCCTGTCCCGTCCCGGTCCATGCCCCCTGTCCCGCCCCGGTCCATGCCCCCTGTCCCGCCCCGGTCCATGCCTCCTGTCCCGCCCCGGTCCATGCCTCCTGTCCCGCCCCGGTCCATGCCCCCTGTCCCGCCCCGGTCCAGGCCTCCTGTCCCGCACCGGTCCATGCCTCCTGTCCCGCACCGGCCCATGTCTCCTGTCCGGTCCCTTTCCACGCCACCAGTCCCGTCCCGTTCCCTGCCTCCTCTCAAGTTGCGGGACCAGTTAACCTCCTGTCCTGAACGGCCGAGCTCGCTAGCCTCCTGTCCTGAGCGGCCGAGCCTGCTAACCTCCTGTCCTGAGCGGCCGAGCCTGCTAACCCCCTGTCCTGAGCAGCCCAGCCTGCTAAACTCCTGTCCTGAGCAGCCCAGCCTGCTAAACTCCTGTCCTGAGCAGCCCAGCCTGCTAACCTCCTGTCCTGAGCAGCCCAGCCTGCTAACCTCCTGTCCTGAGCGGCCCAGCCTGCTAACCTCCTGTCCTGAGCAGCCCAGCCTGCTAACCTCCTGTCATGAGCAGCCCAGCCTGCTAAACTCCTGTCCTGAGCAGCCCAGCCTGCTAACCTCCTGTCCTGAGCAGCCCAGCCTGCTAACCTCCTGTCCTGAGCAGCCCAGCCTGCTAACCTCCTGTCCTGAGCAGCCCAGCCTGCTAACCTCCTGTCCTGAGCAGCCCAGCCTGCTAACCTCCTGTCCTGAGCAGCCCAGCCTGCTAAACTCCTGTCCTGAGCAGCCCAGTCTGCTAACCTCCTGTCCTGAGCAGCCCAGCCTGCTAACCTCCTGTCCTGAGCAGCCCAGCCTGCTAACCTCCTGTCCTGAGCAGCCCAGCCTGCTAACCTCCTGTCCTGAGCAGCCCAGCCTGCTAAACTCCTGTCCTGAGCAGCCCAGCCTGCTAACCTCCTGTCCTGAGCAGCCAAGCCAGCTAACCACCGCCGGCCCCCTGAGCGATGCAGCCGTCGCCGCCGGCCCCCTGAGCGATGCAGCCGTCGCCGCCGGCCCCCTGAGCGATGCAGCCGTCGCCGCCGGCCCCCTGAGCGATGCAGCCGTCGCCGCCGGCCCCCTGAGCGATGCAGCCGTCGCCGCCGGCCCCCTGAGCGATGCAGCCGTCGCGGACGGCTCCCTGAGCCGGTCTCCTGAGCGATGTAGCCATCGCAGTCTGTCCTGTCTGCGCTGCCGTCCTCCTGAACGGTCCTGTCTGCGCCATCGTCCTCCTGAGCGGTCCTGTCGGCGCCGTCGTCCTCCTGAGCGGTCCTGTCTGCACCGCCGTCCTCCTGAACGGTCCTGTCTGCACCGTCGTCCTCCCGAGCGGTCCTGTCTGCACCGCCGTCCTCCTGAGCGGTCCTGTCTGCACCGCCGTCCTCCTGAGCGGTCCTGTCTGCACCGCCGTCCTCCTGAGCGGTCCTGTCTGCACCGTCGTCCTCCTGAGCGGTCCTGTCTGCACCGTCGTCCTCCTGAGCGGTCCTGTCTGCACCGTCGTCCTCCTGAGCGGTCCTGTCTGCACCGCCGTCCTCCTGAGCGGTCCTGTCGGCGCCGCCGTCCTCCTGAATGGTCCTGTCTGCACCGTCGTCCTCCTAAGCGGTCCTGTCTGCACCGTCGTCCTCCTGAGCGGTCCTGTCTGCACCGTCGTCCTCCGGAGCGGTCCTGGCTCCACAAGAGCCTTATTCTGGACCACTCTCTCATCTCCGGCTTTCACAACCAGTTCCCGGACAGGATTAGGCCTTCAGATACGCCAGGTGGCGTTCTTTGAGGGGGGGGGGTACTGTAACGTCCCGCTCCCTTCCTGTCCATTCTCCAGGTTTTCCCTTTCCTCCCGTGTCATGTTTGGATTCCCTGTGTCCGTGTTTTCCCTGTCGCTACAGGCTGGGCGTGCCCCTTCTGTCTGTTCCTCTCTGTTCCCTCACTTCAGGTTCAACCTATCTCCTTTCCCCCTTCTTGCATGCATTCCGCACCAGTCAATTAGTCAATCACTCTCGGTTACATTCCTCATGCTTTTGGTTATTGGTTTCAATTTCACTCCCCTACTTATACCTCCCGCTGGCTGCTATTCGGCGCCAGTTCGTTAACGTTGTTCGTGCGTGTCATGGTCTCCTGGTTTCTGGTACTACTTGACTGAAAGCTCTGTTGTGGTTTTTTCCCTGGCTAACTCCTTGGTTCCAAGTCCAGTGTTCTGTAATATCCAGCCTGTAGCAGTCAAGTCTCCCCTGTTTGTGTTGCGGTACCCCTGCTCCCAGTTAACGTTGCCTGTGCAGTGGGGTGCTCTGCCTCCAGCCCAGTTCCTGTTGGACCCCCCGGTCCAGATCCCGTTCCCGTGATCCAGTTCCTGTTGGACCTCCCGGTCCAGATCCAGTTGCCTGCGCAGTGGGGTGCTCTGCCTCCAGTCCAGTTCTTGTTGGACCCCCCGGTCCAGAGCCCGTTCCCGTGATCCAGTTCCGGTTGGACCTCCCGGTCCAGATCCAGTTGCCTGCGCAGTTGGGTGCTCTGCCTCCAGTCCAGTTCCTGTTGGACCCCCCGGTCCAGAGCCCGTTCCCGTGATCCAGTTCCTGTTGGACCTCCCGGTCCAGATCCAGTTCCTGTTGGACCCCGCGGTCCAGAGCCCGTTCCCGTGATCCAGTTCCTGTTGGACCTCCCGGTCCAGATCCAGTCCGGTTCCGGTTCGGAACCCACATCCTGTCTCAAGTCCAGTTCCGGTTCGGAACAACCCTCCGTTCCCGTGACCCAGTTCCTGTTGGACCTCCCGGTCCTGATCCAGTCCAGTTCCGGTTCGGAACAAACCTTCGTTCCCGTGATTCGGTTCCAGTGTGGGCCTCCCGGTCCAGTACAAGTCCAGCTCCGGTTTGGAGCAGTTCGCTACTTCCTGGACCCTCTTAACTATTGTGTTAAGTTTGTGTTGAGCTTGGGACTACCCCAAAGCTCCGAATAAATCCTCATTTCTGTTTCCCTGTCTCTTGGTCGTTGCATTTGGGTTCAGCCCGTGTTTGGGTTCGTGACATTATTAAACTGTTTGGACATGAAGTTTGATCCCTGATCCGTTTGAATAATGGAAGGAATACCGAAGGTAGACATAAAGGCGGTTAACGCCCTTTGAATAGACTTAGCAGTAATAGAACGCAGGGGATAAGCTTCTGGATAACGGGTAGCTTGACACATTATAGTTAACAGATAACAATGTCCCGCACGGGAACGAGGTAACGGACCGACACAATCAGCCAAAAGATATTGGAAAGGTTTAGACACAACCGGAATGGGACACAAAGGGGCTACTGGTAGGCTTTGGTTTGGCTTACCCGTGATCTGACAGGTGTGACAGGTTTTAATGTAATCGGCAACATCTTTTTTTAGTTTTGGCCAAAAGAACTTCCGCATCACCTTGTTATAAGTTTTCCGAACACCAGTATGGCCTGCTGTGTCGTTATGAGAAAGTTGTAACACAGCTTTTCTAAATACAGAGGGAACAACAATTTGGACCACATAGTCATCAACAAAAGTGTCGGCCCTCAAAACCCATTTACGGCATAGCAACCCCTTATCCAAATAATAACCAGATTGCGTGTCCTCTAACTTATCTGCTGGAATGATTTGATCAAACAGACTTTGCAAGGTAGGATCATTAGTTTGTTCTTTAACTAAGGTTTCACGAGAGAACTCAAAAGGCGGAACATACAATATGTCAGTTGTATCCCCATAGGGAAGCACGCTTTCCGTAACTCCCGTATCCGAAGCATTTTTAATAAAATCTATTTCATCTTTCACTATATCATTAGTCACAACAACTTTCAAGTCATATTCTTCCACTGCATCAGGTTTTATTTCTTTAGCGGAAGAGATTTCTGCCTGTCCATTTAGTTTTATTACAGCTGGGGTAGACTTAACAGTATCGGACATGGATTTTACCGATGTAGTTTCTTGGGATACCAGATCACCAAAAATAGTGTTCTCCAGACTATACGACAAAGGATTCTCTTTTTCTGAAGCTCGTTGGTGAGTCATAGAACGTGTAACAGCACATGATGTGAAAATTTCAGGAAATTGCTTACCCGCCTCATCTTCATATTTGTGGGGTTTATCTGTTACCACGGGGAGAAGTGCGCCACCTACTGCCTGACCAGCTAGGTCATTTCCCAGCACCACAGACACATCTGGTATTGGGAATTTTGGACAAACGCCCATCACCACTTCTCCGGTCACCAGCTCTGAAGACAAGACAAAAGTATGTAACGGAACAGTTGTATACCCAGCCATAGTTTCAATGATGACACTACGGCCAGTAAATGAACCCGCCGAAAAAAGCAAAGCATTGGCCAGTATTAGGCTTTGGGAAGACCCCGTATCCCATAGAATCTTCACCAGTTTCTCATCATTCCCCAATGAAGCTACTCCATCTGAAATGAAAGGAGCATAGTCAGAGATTTTGCCACGAATCAATGATTCTTCTAGCAGACCAAATGAGCGAGGAGTGGAACACAAGGGAGGGATTGTTTTGGCCATAAGACCCACAAATTTAGGATCATTACGGTTTTTCTTAGGGCATTCATTTTTCCAATGGCCCTTCGCTTGACAACTATGACAAGAACGATATAAGATTAATTTTCCATCCGTGCCAGCCACTTCTTTCACTTGGGAAGACAAACCGCCTCCTTTGGAGGTTAGCTGATTTGAACCAAACCCAGAAGTCTGGGGACGAGAATCAAAACCACTTTGATGTAAGCTATCACGTCGGAAACCACCGCGGGAACCCCGACTTGAAAAACCACCTCTTCTAATGAGAACAAACTCATCAGCCAGCACAGCTGCTTCCGTTGCGGTAAGGGCTTTGCGTTCAGTTACGTAAGTGGCAATGTCCTGTGGAATAGAATTTTTAAATTGCTCCAAGGCTATTAAATCACGCAGCTTCTCATACGTATCCGCGCCAGTAGCATTACACCACCTAGTAAAATGAAGCAGCATTTCATGGCAAAACTCAACATGAGTTTTACCCTCACTACGCCTCCATTTCCGGAACTTCAAACGATACGCCTCTGGCACCATCTCATAATTTTTCAAAACGGCGTCTTTAACTGTACTGTATGATAACAATTGTTCCTCCGTGAGGGCAGAATATGCTTCCTGCACTTTACCCACCAAAACTGATTGTAACATAACGATTTGTTCGTCTTCGGGCCAATTACAAGTTTTAGCTATTCGTTCAAACAAGACAAAAAATGTATCAGGATCTTTTTCAGAGAATTTAGGAACCAATCTCAAATTACGAGTAATATCACCATGACCCGAAACAGAATATTTCAGAGAACCTCGCTGTTGCAATTTGTCACGTTCTAAAGCCAAATTAGCTTGCGTTTTATTTTCCTCAATTCTCAATTTCTCCATTTCAATTTCGTTTTCTTGTCTTTTTAATTCAATTTCTGCATGTTGTCTCATTTCTTGTATTTGCAACTTTTTCATTTCAATGTCATATTTCATTTTTTCTAATTAAACCTGGTCCCGAAATGACCTCTTTGATTCTGACTCGGATCCAGATTCCGAATCCGACACAGGTTTTTCCACAAGCTCAACAATTTGTTCAGCGGCCAGCTGTAACGCCAATTTACGCAACTCGGCTTTATTAAGTGAAGACGTGGGGATACCACCCCAAAAAATCACAAGCTGTTTTAATTCGGCTTTGTTAAATGACACAAATATTGTGTTTGAAAGCTCTTTAAGGAAGTTTTTCAACTTTTCACTTTCAATTTTACCTATATCTTGCGCCATGACAATTTAATGCTTTCACCGCTTAAGGGAAAAAAGAAAAAACGGCTCAATGCAACGCTCGTTACCAGCAAAGGGCGTGCAAAACAAAATGAGTTTGTCCCCCCCTTCTATCTAATCTCTGCCTGTACGTGTGACTTACGGGAGGTTTTTAATCACAATACCCGACAATGAAACACAACCAAAACTGATTGCCTATACAGAGCGGGCGTGAACCCGAGCTTCAACCGGCTACACCCGTGTACACACGAAAAAAACAAACTAAAACAACAAACAGGGTTAGTTCACCAAATGACCTCTAAATGGTGAACTAAGCTTCAGCCTAAGCGGGCAAAACTCAGTTTTTTTGTTTTACTCCCCCCTTATAGAAACGTCGTGCAGAGAGCACCTCCAAGCACCGCTCAGTGTTTTCACAGCATTACACTGAGGAATCTCCAGCACCTGTACCAGGCTTAATTCAGAAGTTAATTGCTTAGTTCACACAGGTGATTGTCCTTCAAAACACCTGCCAACCTTAACACTCCTTATCTTCAAGACAATTAGGGTTAACTCAAGCAGCACTGCCTACATAGAGAACCACTAGCAATACCTCAAACCACAATTTTAATTTAAGGAAGGTATACGAACCTCTTTAACACCGCTGCAGTTAGACCTGTAGTCGTTTTTAGCACAACAACCAATTTCTAGGGCGCGAATATACGCTGCCACCACCACACAAAATACTTTTAAATTGCTTCTTTTAACGGAAAGCAATTTATCCCGGATGAGCCCCCAAAAATTATGTGACGACCCGGCTCAAAGCCCATCACATAATTTACCAGGACACGGAGTGAATTTAAGGGATAACAAGTTTATTTAACAAAGACGTTTCAACAAGACCAAATCGTTCCACATTGAACAGACAGCCTTGCTGGAGATTCCAAAAGCCATTGAGCATAATCGCTGCTGGTGGGCTGGGTCAGCCGCTTCTTAAACCCCAGCCTCCAGCTGTATCCAATAATGGAGCCACGCCTTCATCTGAAATCAAGCAGGGTAGCCACTCCCCCCAGCTCTGCAACAGCCTACCTGTTTAACTAAAAAAATGGTGAAACATGAAGGGGGAAAAGCGCCAGCCGTGACAGAAGCTACTTTCAGTAGACACCTTTACTGGACCTGAGAGATTGTAGAGAGAGGCTACTTACTGTGCATAACGTTTGTGGAACAGAAAGATTGTGGAGAGAGGCTCCTTACAGTGCGAACCTTTTTTGGACCACAGAGAATGTGGAAGAGGCAACTTACTGAGAGAACTTTAGTTGACCAGAGAGATTGTGGAGAGAAGCTCAATACAGTGAAAACTTTTAGTGGACTACCGAGAATGCGGAAATAGGCTACTAACAGAGCACACCTTAAGTGGATAACAGAGACTGTAGAGAGAAGTTACTTTCAGTAGACACCTTTAGTGGACCTGAAAGATTGTAGAGAACGGCTACTTACTGTGCATAACGTTTGTGGAACAGAGAGATTGTGGAGAGAGGCGACTTACAGGGCACACCTTTTTTGGACCACAGAGAATGTGGAAAGAGGATACTTACTGTTTAGAACTTTAATTGACCAGAGAGATTGTGGAGAGAAGCTCAATACAGTGAAAACTTTTAGTGGACTACCGAGAATGCGGAAATAGGCTACTAACAGAGCACACCTTAAGTGGATAACAGAGACTGTAGAGAGAAGTTACTTTCAGTAGACACCTTTAGTGGACCTGAGAGATTGTAGAGAGAGGCTACTTACTGTGTAGAACTTTAGTGGACCAGACAGATTGTGGAAAGGAGTTACTTACAGTGCACACCTTTACTGGACCAGATATACTGTGGAGAGAGGCTCCTTACATCGCAAACCTTTTTTTGACCACAGAGAATGTGGAAAGAGGATACTTACTGTGTAGAACTTTAGTGGACCAGAGAGATTGTGGAAAAAAGTTACTTACAGTGCACAACTTTAGTGGACAGTAGAGATTGTGGAGAGAGGCTCCTTACAGTGCAAACCTTTTTTGGACCACAGAGAATGTGGAAGAGGCAACTTACTGTGTATAACTTTAGTGGACCAGAGAGATTGTGGAAAGAAGTTACTTACAGTGCACAACTTTAGTGGACCAGAAAGATTGTGGAGAGAGGCTCCTTACAGTGAAAACTTTTAGTGGACCACCGAGACTGCGGAAAGAGGCTACTTACAGTGCACACCTTAAGTGGACAACAGAGACTGTAGAGAGAAGCGACTTTCAGTAGACACCTTTTGTGGACCTGAAAGATTGTAGAGAACGGCTACTTACTGTGCATAACGTTTGTGGAACAGAGAGATTGTGGAGAGAGGCGACTTACAGGGCACACCTTTAGTGGACCAGATATACTGTGGAG
This sequence comes from Ilyophis sp. 1 JC-2022, assembly GCA_022702515.1. Classification (NCBI taxonomy): domain Eukaryota; kingdom Metazoa; phylum Chordata; class Actinopteri; order Anguilliformes; family Synaphobranchidae; genus Ilyophis; species Ilyophis sp. 1 JC-2022. Next base: position 29,174 of record CM040399.1, on the reverse strand, counting down.
AGAGGCTCCTTACATTGCAAACCTTTTTTGGACCACAGAGAATGTGGAAAGACGATACTTACTGTTTAGAACTTTAGTGGACCAGAGAGATTGGGGAAAAAAGTTATTTACAGTGAAAACATTTAGTGGACCGCCGAGACTGCGGAAAGAGGCTACTTACAGTGCACACCTTAAGTGGACAACAGAGACTGTAGAGTGAAGCTACTTTCAGTAGACACCTTTAGTGGACCTGAGAGATTGTAGAGAGAGGCTACTTACTGTGCATAACATTTGTGGACCAGAGAGATTGTGGAGAGAGGCGATTTACAGTGCACACCTTTAGTGGACCAGATATACTGTGGAGAGAGGCTCCTTACATTGCAAACCTTTTTTGGACCAGAGAGAATGTGGAAAGAGGATACTTACTGTTTAGAACTATAGTGGACCAGAGAGATTGTGGAAAGAAGTTACTTACAGTGAAAACTTTTAGTGTACCACCGAGACTGCGGAAAGAGGCTACTTACAGTGCACACCTTAAGTGGACAACAGAGACTGTAGAGAGAAGCTACTTTCAGTAGACACCTTTAGTGGACCTGAGAGATTGTAGAGAGAGGCTACTTACTGTGCATAACGTTTGTGGAACAGAGAGATTGTGGAGAGAGGTTCTTTACAGTGCGAACCTTTTTTGGACCACAGAGAATGTAAAAAGAGGCAACTTACTGAGAGAACTTTAGTTGACCAGAGAGATTGTGGAGAGAAGCTCAATACAGTGAAAACTTTTAGTGGACTACCGAGAATGCGGAAATAGGCTACTTACAGAGCACACCTTAAGTGGACAACAGAGACTGTAGAGAGAAGCGACTTTCAGTAGACACCTTTTGTGGACCTGAAAGATTGTAGAGAGAGGCTACTTACTGTGTAGAACTTTAGTGGACCAGACAGATTGTGGAAAGGAGTTACTTACAGTGAAAACTTTTAGTGGACCACCGAGACTGCGGAAAGAGGCTACTTACAGTGCACACCTTTTGTGGACCATAGAGATTGTGAAGAGAGGCTCCTTACATCGCAAACCTTTTTTTGACCACAGAGAATGTGGAAAGAGGATACTTACTGGTTAGAACGTTTGTGGACCAGAGAGATTGTGGAAAGAAGTTACTTACAGTGAAAACTTTTAGTGGACCACCGAGACTGCGGAAAGAGGCTACTTACAGTGCACACCTTAAGTGGACAACAGAGACTGTAGAGAGAAGTGACGTTCAGTAGACACCTTTTGTGGACATGAAAGATTGTAGAGAAAGGCTACTTACTGTGCATAACGTTTGTGGACCAGATATACTGTGGAGAGAGGCTCCTTACAGTGCAAACCTTTTTTGGACCACAGAGAATGTCAAAAGAGGATACTTACTGTGTAGAACTTTAGTGGACCAGAGAGATTGTGGAAAGAAGTTACTTACAGTGCACACCTTTTGTGGACCATAGAGATTGTGGAGAGAGGCTCCTTACAGTGAAAACTTTTAGTGGTCCACCGAGACTGCGGAAAGAGGCTACTTACAGTGCGAACCTTTTTTGGACCACAGAAAATGTGGAAGAGGCAACTTACTGAGAGAACTTTAGTTGACCAGATAGATTGTGGAGAGAAGCTCAATACAGTGAAAACTTTTAGTGGACTACCGAGAATGCGGAAATAGGCTACTAACAGAGCACACCTTAAGTGGATAACAGAGACTGTAGAGAGAAGTTACTTTCAGTAGACACCTTTAGTGGACCTGAGAGATTGTAGAGAGAGGCTACTTACTGTGTAGAACTTTAGTGGACCAGACAGATTGTGGAAAGGAGTTACTTACAGTGCACAGCTTTACTGGACCAGATATACTGTGGAGAGAAGCTCCTTACATCGCAAACCTTTTTTTGACCACAGAGAATGTGGAAAGAGGATACTTACTGTGTAGAACTTTAGTGGACCAGAGAGATTGTGGAAAAAAGTTACTTACAGTGCACAACTTTAGTGGACAGTAGAGATTGTGGAGAGAGGCTCCTTACAGTGCAAACCTTTTTTGGACCACAGAGAATGTGGAAGAGGCAACTTACTGTGTATAACTTTAGTGGACCAGAGAGATTGTGGAAAGAAGTTTCTTACAGTGCACAACTTTAGTGGAGCAGAAAGATTGTGGAGAGAGGCTGCTTACAGTGAAAACTTTTAGTGGACCACCGAGACTGCGGAAAGAGGCTACTTACAGTGCACACCTTAAGTGGACAACAGAGAATGTAGAGAGAAGCTACTTTCAGTAGACACCTTTAGTGGACCTGAGAGATTGTAGAGAGAGGCTACTTACTGTGCATAACGTTTGTGGACCAGAGAGATTGTGGAGAGAGGCGATTTACAGTGCACACCTTGAGTGGTCCAGATATACTGTGGAGAGAGGCTCCTTACATTGCAAACCTTTTTTGGACCACAGAGAATGTGGAATGAGGATACTTACTTTTTAGAACTTTAGTGGACCAGAGAGATTGGGGAAAGAAGTTATTTACAGTGAAAACTTTTAGCGGACCGCCGAGACTGCGGAAAGAGGCTACTTACAGTGCACACCTTAAGTGGACAACAGAGACTGTAGAGAGAAGCTACTTTCAGTAGACACCTTTAGTGGACCTGAGAGATTGTAGAGAGAGGCTACTTACTGTGCTTAACGTTTGTGGACCCGAGAGATTGTGGAGAGAGGCGATTTACAGTGCACACCTTTAGTGGACCAGATATACTTTGGAGAGAGGCTCCTTACATTGCAAACCTTTTTTGGACGAGAATGTGGAAAGAGGATACTTACTGTTTAGAACTTTAGTGGACCAGAGAGATTGTGGAAAGAAGTTACTTACAGTGAAAACTTTTAGTGGACCACCGAGACTGCGGAAAGAGGCTACTTACAGTGCACACCTTAAGTGGACAACAGAGACTGTAGAGAGAAGCGACGTTCAGTAGACACCTTTTGTGGACATGAAAGATTGTAGAGAAAGGCTACTTACTGTGCATAACGTTTGTGGACCAGATATACTGTGGAGAGAGGCTCCTTACAGTGCAAACCTTTTTTGGACCACAGAGAATGTCAAAAGAGGATACTTACTGTGTAGAACTTTAGTGGACCAGAGAGATTGTGGAAAGAAGTTACTTACAGTGCACACCTTTTGTGGACCATAAAGATTGTGGAGAGAGGCTCCTTACAGTGAAAACGTTTAGTGGACCACCGAGACTGCTGAAAGAGGCTACTTACAGTGCACACCTTAAGTGGACAACAGAGACTGTAGGGAGAAGTTACTTTCAGTAGACACCTTTATACAAAATGGCGGTGCGTGTAGACGCAGCGACCTCTCTCTGTCCCAACCGTGCGGTGATTTGTTTGTTTAATACGTGTTTGTCCGAATGTTTTTCGTCTTCGTCTCGTCTGCCTACGTCGGAACACAAGTACAGTCGACAGGCTTTGCTAGACATCAGTCAAAGCAAGTTTTACAACTTTTTGGACTATTCAACTGAGACGCTAAGGGAGCTCGGATTACTCCGTCGGCCTGCGACAACAGCGGACTCGCCTGCTACTCCTCCCCCGGAAAAGAGGCGCCGGAAGCGGTGTGCGAGGAAGCAGAAGAGGGGAAAGCGCATCCGGGCTAGGCTAGCGGCTAGCCCAACTCGCCAGGCCATACCATCCATACTCCTGGCTAACGTACGATCACTGGACAATAAAATGGATCATATACGACTGCTGAGGTCAGCAAATCGGAGAGTGAGTAACTGCTGTGTGCTTGTTTTCACTGAAACATGGCTAAATGACAACATTCCCGACTCTGCCGTACAACTGGAGCAGCTAGCATGCTATCGAGCGGACAGGGCCCTCGTAAACGGAGGAAAGACTCGCGGCGGCGGGGTCTGTGTTTACATCCGTGATACGTGGTGCCGGGATGCTGTGGTGGTATGCAAACACTGTTCACCACTGGCGGAGTTTATGATCATAAAGTGCCGTCCTTTCTATCTGCCCAGGGAGTTTACTGCGATCTTGCTAGTTGCGGTTTACATCCCCCCCACCAACAACTGCAGTGATAGGAATGCAGCACTTAACGAACTGTACCAGGCCATCAATGAACAACAAACAGCACACCCAGACGGTTTTATCATCCTCGCCGGAGATTTTAATCATGCAAATCTCAAGACTGTTCTCCCAAAACTTCACCAGCATGTTGATTTCCCAACAAGGGGGGACAACATTTTAGACCTGGTCTACACTACCCATAAAGGAGCATACAAAGCCACCCCCCTCCCCCACATCGGACTCTCTGACCACATCACTGTTATGCTAATGCCAGCATACAGACAGAGAGTGAATGTCACAAAACCGGTTCAGAAGCAGGTAAGAGTGTGGCCAGAGGGGGCCTCCTCTGCTCTTCAAGACTGCTTTGCAACAACAGACTGGGAAATGTTTCAGCAGGCAGCCACCTACAACAACCATACAGACATTGAGGAGTACACAGACACTGTGATCTCTTACATCACCAAGTGCATCGATGATGTGACCCACACAAAAAGCATCATCACTCGGGCAAACCGGAAGCCATGGTTGACAGGGGACATCCACAAGCTGCTGAGGGCCAGAGACAACGCCTTCAGAGCTGGGGATGAATCTGGCCTGAGAACAGCGAGAGCCAACCTGTCCCACGGCATCAGGAAAGCAAAACGGAAATACACAAACAAGATAACCTCCCACTTCAAAGACAGCAGAGACGCATGGAGCCTATGGCAGGGCATTCAGGCCATCACGGACTACAAGCCTGCGCCACAGAGCTGCGAGAGCAACACTTCTCTGCTAAATAACCTAAACAGCTTCTTTGCGCGCTTTGATGCACAAAACAACACGCGCCCACAGAAGACCCCACCCCCTCCCCACGATCAGACTCTGTGTCTGTCTGCCGACAGCGTGAAGAGGACACTCTCCGCCATCAACCCCCGCAAAGCAACAGGCCCAGACAACATCCCTGGTCGTGTGTTGAAGGACTGCGCAGAGGAGCTTAAGGACGTCTTCAGGGACATCTTTAACACTTCTCTGAGGCAAGCCATTGTTCCATCTCGTTTCAAGGCCGCCATCATCATACCTGTGCCGAAGAAATCTGCGCCATCCTGCTTCAATGACTACCGCCCCGTGGCACTGACACCCAACATCATGAAGTGCTTCGAATGACTAGTCATGTCACACATCAAATCCATCCTTCCCCCCACCCTGGACCCTTCGCAGTTCGCATATCGAGCCAAACGATCCACAGATGATGCAATCTGCTCTGCCCTTCACCCAGCCCTCACCCACCTGGATAAAAAAGACTCATATGTGAGAATGCTGTTCATAGACTTCAGTTCAGCATTCAATACCATAATACCACAACAACTCATCTGCAAACTCGATAAACTGGGACTCAACACCTCCCTCTGCAACTGGCTGCTAGACTTTCTCAGCCAGAGGCCACAAGCAGTACGTGTCGGCAACAACACCTCGGGCAGCATCACACTAAGCACAGGGGCCCCACAAGGCTGTGTGCTCAGCCCTCTGCTCTTCACCCTGCTGACACATGACTGCACAGCAACATACAGCACCAATCACATAGTGAAGTTTGCGGACGACACAACTCTGGTGGGTCTCATCACCCAGGATGATGAGACTCACTACAGGTAAGAGGTCAACCTATTGACCATGTGGTGCAGTAACAACAACCTCCTGCTGAATGTCAGCAAGACCAAGGAGATTGTTGTTGACTTCAGGAGAGGCCACACTCAACACCCGCCACTGACCATCGATGGTGCTGCTGTGGAGAGAGTGAGCAGCACCAAATTCCTGGGGGTGCACATCAGTGAAGACCTTACCTGGACCATCAACACCGCATCACTAGCGAAGAAAGCCCAGCGGCGCCTCTACTTCCTGCGCAAACTCAAACGGGCAAGTGCTCCATCACCCATCATGAGCACATTCTACAGAGGCACCATTGAGAGCATCCTTTCCAGCTGCATCACCGTGTGGGGCGGGAGCTGCACGAACTACAACAGAAAAGCCCTGCAGCGCATAGTGAACACGGCTGGAAGGATCATTGGTGCCTCACTCCCTTCCCTGCAAGACATATACACCACCCGCCTCACCCGGAAAACTATCACGATTGTGAGCGATGCAACCCACCCCGCACACAATCTGTTTAGCCCCTTGCCCTCTGGGAGGAGGTATAGGAGCCTCCGTTCCCGTACCACCAGACTCACCAACAGCTTCATCCACCAGGCTGTTAGGATGTTAAACTCTCTCCCCTCACTGCCCCCAGCTCCATCCAACAGGCTGCCAGGAAACTAAAAACTCTGCCCCCCCCCCCAAAGAACACTCTGAACCCTTGACCACATTACATTTGCACTCTGAACTCTGAACCCTTGACCACTTGCACTACCGCTATGCCACTCGCACACTTCTGTCAAACAGAAAATATTATTATTTTTGTTTTTGTTTTTTTGCTGCTATTACTGACTGTTGCACTATTACAACTCCTAACTCTTATATATCAAACTGTGAACTCTTTGTTTTATTTAAGTATTGTAAATGTCTCTTCATGTCTGTCTTTTCTTGTTGTGCCGGTGCACTTTACTTTTACTGTTTTTTACCTTCTTTTGAAATGTCCTGTCTTGTCTTCACCGTAGGATAGTGAGGAACGTAATTTCGATTCCTTTGTATGTCTGATACATGTGAAGAATTGACAATAAAACTGACTTTGACTTTTGACTTTGACTTTACTGGACCTGAGAGATTGTAGAGAGAGGCTACTTACTGTGCATAACGTTTGTGGAACAGAAAGATTGTGAAGAGAGGCTCCTTACAGTGCGAACCTTTTTTGGACCACAGAGAATGTGGAAGAGGCAACTTACTGAGTCGAAATTTTGTTGACCAGAGAATGCGGAAATAGGCTACTTACAGAGCACACCTGAAGTGGACAACAGAGACTGCAGAGAGAAGCGACTTTCAGTAGACACCTTTTGTGGACCTGAAAGATTGTAGAGAACGGCTAAATGTGCATACCATTTGTGGAACAGAGAGATTGTGGAGAGAGGCGACTTATAGGGCACTGTTAGTAGCCTATTTCCGCATTCTCGGTAGTCCACTAAAAGTTTTCACTGTATTGAGCTTCTCTCCACAATCTCTCTGGTCAACTAAAGTTCTCTCAGTAAGTTGCCTCTTCCACATTCTCTGTGGTCCAAAAAAGGTTCGCACTGTAAGGAGCCTCTCTCCACAATCTTTCTGTTCCACAAACGTTATGCACAGTAAGTAGCCTCTCTCTACAATCTCTCTGGTCCACTAAAGTTCTACACAGTAAGTATCCTCTTTTGACATTCTCTGTGGTCCAAAAAAGGTTTGCACTGTAAGGAGCCTCTCTCCACAAACGTTATGCACAGTAAGTAGCCTTTCTCTACAATATTTCATGTCCACAAAAGGTGTCTACTGAACGTCGCTTCTCTCTACAGTCTCTGTTGTCCACTAAAAGTTTTCACTGTAAGTAACTTCTTTCCACAATCTCTCTGGTCCACTAAAGTTCTACACAGTAAGTATCCTCTTTTCACATTCTCTGTGGTCCAGAAAAGGTTTGCGATGTAAGGAGCTTCTCTCCAGAGTATATCTGGTCCACTAAAGGTGTGCACTGTAAATCGCCTCTCTCCACAATCTCTCTGGTCCACAAACGTTATGCACAGTAAGTAGCCTCTCTCTACAATCTCTCAGGTCCACTAAAGGTGTCTACTGAAAGTAACTTCTCTCTACAGTCTCTGTTATCCACTTAAGGTGTGCTCTGTTAGTAGCCTATTTCCGCATTCTCGGTAGTCCACTAAAAGTTTTCACTGTATTGAGCTTCTCTCCACAATCTCTCTGTTCCACAAACGTTATGCACAGTAAGTTGCCCCATCCACATTCTCTGTGGTCCAAAAAAGGTTTGCACTGTAAAGAACCTCTCTCCACAATTTCCCTGTTCCACAAACATTATGCACAGTAAGTAGCCTCTCTCTACAATCTCTCAGGTCCAATAAAGGTGTCTACTGAAAGTAGCTTCTCTCAACAGTCTCTGTTGTCCACTTAAGGTGTGCACTGTAAGTAGCCTCTTTCCGCAGTCTCGGTGGTCCACTAAAAGTTTTCACTGTAAGGAGCCTCTCTCCACAATCTTTATGGTCCACAAAAGGTGTGCACTGTAAGTAACTTCTTTCCACAATCTCTCTGGTCCACTAAAGTTCTACACAGTAAGTATCCTCTTTTGACATTCTCTGTGGTCCAAAAAAGGTTTGCACTGTAAGAAGCCTCTCGCCACAGTATATCTGGTCCACAAACGTTATGCACAGTAAGTAGCCTTTCTCTACAATCTTTCATGTCCACAAAAGGTGTCTACTGAACGTCGCTTCTCTCTACAGTCTCTGTTGTCCACTTAAGGTGTGCACTGTAAGTAGCCTCTTTCCGCAGTCTCGGTGGTCCACTAAAAGTTTTCACTGTAAGTAACTTCTTTCCACAATCTCTCTGGTCCACTAAAGTTCTACACAGTAAGTATCCCCTTTTTACATTCTCTGTGGTCCAGAAAAGGTTTGCGATGTAAGGAGCTTCTCTCCAGAGTATATCTGCTCCACTAAAGGTGTGCACTGTAAATCGCCTCTCTCCACAATCTCTCTGGTCCACAAACGTTATGCACAGTAAGTAGCCTCTCTCTACAATCTCTCAGGTCCACTAAAGGTGTCTACTGAAAGTAACTTCTCTCTGCAGTCTCTGTTGTTCACTTCAGGTGTGCTCTGTAAGTAGCCTATTTCCGCATTCTCGGTAGTCCACTAAAAGTTTTCACTGTATTGAGATTCTCTCCACAATCTCTCTGGTCAACTAAAGTTCTACTCAATAAGTTGCCTCTTCCACATTCTCTGTGGTCCAAAAAAGGTTCGCACTGTAAGGAGCCTCTCTTCACAATCTTTCTGTTCTACAAACGTTATGCACAGTAAGTAGCCTCTCTCTACAATCTCTCAGGTCCAGTAAAGGTGTCTACTGAAAGTAGCTTCTCTCTACAGTCTCTGTTGTCCACTTAAGGTGTGCACTGTAAGTAACTTATTTCCACAATCTCTCTGGTCCACTAAAGTTCTACACAGTAAGTATCCTCTTTTGACATTCTCTGTGGTCCAAAAAAGGTTTGCACTGTAATATCTGAACATCGCTTCTCTCTACAGTCTCTGTTGTCCACTTAAGGTGTGCACTGTAAGTAGCCTCTTTCCGCAGTCTCGGTGGTCCACTAAAGGTTTTCACTGTAAGTAACTTCTTTCCACAATCTCTCTGGTCCACTAAAGTTCTAAACAGTAAGTATCCTCTTTCCACATTCTCTGTGGTCCAAAAAAGGTTTGCAATGTAAGGAGCCTCTCTCCAAAGTATATCTGGTCCACTAAAGGTGTGCACTGTAAATCGCCTCTCTCCACAATCTCTCGGGTCCACAAACGTTATGCACAGTAAGTAGCCTCTCTCTACAATCTCTCAGGTCCACTAAAGGTGTCTACTGAAAGTAGCTTCTCTCTACAGTCTCTGTTGTCCACTTAAGGTGTGCACTGTAAGTAGCCTCTTTCCGCAGTCTCGGCGGTCCACTAAAAGTTTTCATTGTAAATAACTTCTTTCCCCAATCTCTCTGGTCCACTAAAGTTCTACACAGTAAGTATCCTCTTTCCACATTCTCTGTGGTCAAAAAAAGGTTTGCGATGTAAGGAGCCTCTCTCCACAGTATATCTGGTCCAGTAAAGCTGTGCACTGTAAGTAACTCCTTTCCACAATCTGTCTGGTCCACTAAAGTTCTACACAGTAAGTAGCCTCTCTCTACAATCTCTCAGGTCCACTAAAGGTGTCTACTGAAAGTAACTTCTCTCTACAGTCTCTGTTGTCCACTTAAGGTGTGCACTGTAAGCCTCTTTCCGCAGTCTCGGCGGTCCACTAAAAGTTTTCACTGTAAATAACTTCTTTCCCCAATCTCTCTGGTCCACTAAAGTTATAAACAGTAAATATCCTCTTTCCACATTCTCTGTGGTCCAAAAAAGGTTTGCAATGTAAGGAGCCTCTCTCCACAGTATATCTGGTCCACTAAAGGTGTGCGCTGTAAGTCGCCTCTCTCCACAATCTCTCTGTTCCTCAAACGTTATGCACAGTAAGTAGCCATTCTCTACAATCTTTCAGGTCCACAAAAGGTGTCTACTGAAAGTCGCTTCTCTCTACAGTCTCTGTTGTTCACTTAAGGTGTGCACTGTAAGTAGCCTCTTTCCGCAGTCTCGGTGGTCCACTAAAAGTTTTCACTGTAAGGAGCCTCTCTCCACAATCTTTCTGGTCCACTAAAGTTGTGCACTGTAAGTAACTTCTTTCCACAATCTCTCGGGTCCACTAAAGTTATACACAGTAAGTTGCCTCTTCCACATTCTCTGTGGTCCAAAAAAGGTTTGCACTGTAAGGAGCCTCTCTCCACAATCTCTACTGTCCACTAAAGTTGTGCACTGTAAGTAACTTTTTTCCACAATCTCTCTGGTCCACTAAAGTTCTACACAGTAAGTATCCTCTTTCCACATTCTCTGTGGTCAAAAAAAGGTTTGCGATGTAAGGAGCCTCTCTCCACAGTATATCTGGTCCAGTAAAGGTGTGCACTGTAAGTAACTCCTTTCCACAATCTGTCTGGTCCACTAAAGTTCTACACAGTAAGTAGCCTCTCTCTACAATCTCTCAGGCCCACTAAAGGTGTCTACTGAAAGTAGCTTCTCTCTACAGTCTCTGTTGTCCACTTAAGGTGTGCACTGTAAGTAGCCTCTTTCCGCAGTCTCGGTGGTCCACTAAAAGTTTTCACTGTAAATAACTTCTTTCCCCAATCTCTCTGGTCCACTAAAGTTCTACAGAGTAAGTATCCTCTTTCCACATTCTCTGTGGTCAAAAAAAGGTTTGCGATGTAAGGAGCCTCTCTCCACAGTATATCTGGTCCAGTAAAGCTGTGCACTGTAAGTAACTCCTTTCCACAATCTGTCTGGTCCACTAAAGTTCTACACAGTAAGTAGCCTCTCTCTACAATCTCTCAGGTCCACTAAAGGTGTCTACTGAAAGTAACTTCTCTCTACAGTCTCTGTTGTCCACTTAAGGTGTGCACTGTAAGCCTCTTTCCGCAGTCTCGGTGGTCCACTAAAAGTTTTCACTGTAAATAACTTCTTTCCCCAATCTCTCTGGTCCACTAAAGTTATAAACAGTAAGTATCCTCTTTCCACATTCTCTGTGGTCCAAAAAAGGTTTGCAATGTAAGGAGCCTCTCTCCACAGTATATCTGGTCCACTAAAGGTGTGCGCTGTAAGTCGCCTCTCTCCACAATCTCTCTGTTCCTCAAACGTTATGCACAGTAAGTAGCCATTCTCTACAATCTTTCAGGTCCACAAAAGTTGTCTACTGAAAGTCGCTTCTCTCTACAGTCTCTGTTGTTCACTTAAGGTGTGCACTGTAAGTAGCCTCTTTCCGCAGTCTCGGTGGTCCACTAAAAGTTTTCACTGTAAGGAGCCTCTCTCCACAATCTTTCTGGTCCACTAAAGTTGTGCACAGTAAGCTGCCTCTTCCACATTCTCTGTGGTCCAAAAAAGGTTTGCACTGTAAGGAGCCTCTCTTCACAATCTCTACTGTCCACTAAAGTTGTGCACTTTAAGTAACTGTTTTCCACAATCTCTCTGGTCCACTAAAGTTCTACACAGTAAGTATCCTCCTTCCACATTCTCTGTGGTCAAAAAAAGGTTTGCGATGTAAGGAGCCTCTCTCCACAGTATATCTGGTCCAGTAAAGCTGTGCACTGTAAGTAACTCCTTTCCACAATCTGTCTGGTCCACTAAAGTTCTACACAGTAAGTAGCCTCTCTCTACAATCTCTCAGGTCCACTAAAGGTGTCTACTGAAAGTAACTTCTCTCTACAGTCTCTGTTATCCACTTAAGGTGTGCTCTGTTAGTAGCCTATTTCCGCATTCTCGGTAGTCCACTAAAAGTTTTCACTGTATTGAGCTTCTCTCCACAATCTCTCTGGTCAACTAAAGTTCTCTCAGTAAGTTGCCTCTTTTCACATTCTCTGTGGTCCAAAAAAGGTTCGCACTGTAATGAGCCTCTCTCCACAATCTTTCTGTTCCACAAGCATTATGCACAGTAAGTAGCCTCTCTCTACAATCTATCAGGTCCAGTAAAGGTGTCTCCTGAAAGTAGCTTCTCTCTACAGTCTCTGTTGTCCACTTAAGGTGTGCACTGTAAGTAGCCTCTTTCCGCAGTCTCGGTGGTCCACTAAAAGTTTTCACTGTAAGGAGCCTCTCTCCACAATCTTTATGGTCCACAAAAGGTGTGCACTGTAAGTAACTTCTTTCCACAATCTCTCTGGTTAACTAAAGTTCTACACAGTAAGTATCCTCTTTTGACATTCTCTGTGGTCCAAAAAAGGTTTGCACTGTAAGGAGCCTCTCTCCACAGTATGTCTGGTCCACAAACGTTATGCACAGTAAGTAGCCGTTCTCTACAATCTTTCATGTCCACAAAAGGTGTCTACTGAAAGTCGCTTCTCTCTACAGTCTCTGTTGTTCACTTAAGGTGTGCACTGTAAGTAGCCTCTTTCCGCAGTCTCGGTGGTCCACTAAAAGTTCTACACAGTAAGTAGCCTCTCTCTACAATCTCTCAGGTCCACTAAAGGTGTCTACTGAAAGTAACTTCTCTCTACAGTCTCTGTTGTCCACTTAAGGTGTGCACTGTAAGCCTCTTTCCGCAGTCTTGGCGGTCCACTAAAAGTTTTCACTGTAAATAACTTCTTTCCCCAATCTCTCTGGTCCACTAAAGTTATAAACAGTAAGTATCCTCTTTCCACATTCTCTGTGGTCCAAAAAAGGTTTGCAATGTAAGGAGCCTCTCTCCACAGTATATCTGGTCCACTAAAGGTGTGCCCTGTAAGTCGCCTCTCTCCACAATCTCTCTGTTCCTCAAACGTTATGCACAGTAAGTAGCCGTTCTCTACAATCTTTCAGGTCCACAAAAGGTGTCTACTGAAAGTCGCTTGTCTCTACAGTTTCTGTTGTTCACTTAAGGTGTGCACTGTAAGTAGCCTCTTTCCGCAGTCTCGGTGGTCCACTAAACGTTTTCACTGTAAGGAGCCTCTCTCCACAATCTTTCTGGTCCACTAAAGTTGTGCACTGTAAGTAACTTCTTTCCACAATATCTCGGGTCCACTAAAGTTATACACAGTAAGTTGCCTCTTCCACATTCTCTGTGGTCCAAAAAAGGTTTGCACTGTAAGGAGCCTCTCTCCACAATCTCTACTGTCCACTAAAGTTGTGCACTGTGTGATGCACTCGGGTTGGAACGAGTGAACACAAGATTGAAATTAATGAAACCAAGAACCACCAACACATAAATTGAGTTAAACTGTTTATCGACTGTATTGTGGGGAAGAGAGGTAGGGGTTAATGTACACCGAATAAGCCAATCCGCAGTCCAGGAGCGTCGTCGTGGTAGCAAAGCAGGGTTCGGTACACAGAGACGGGTCCTCATGTATAGCAGGATTCGGCAGGTAGGCGGGAAGTCGTACAGGCAGGGATCAGGCACGGGGGAGGTAGTCAGACAGGCAGGGGATTCGGCACACAGCAGGGAAGTCAGACAATCCGGGATATCAGCACACAGCAAGGTCCTCCTTTCAAAGATAGTCATACACAGCGCGTCAACAATACTCTTTCTCTCTCTCTCACCAAACTCCACCATTGATTTCCCCTAAGGTACTCTCTCGATTGTGAGTGAGGTGCCTCTTCTTATGGCATTTCCCCTTAGCTCCTTGATGGCTGTCATGTGCCGCTTGATGAGCAGGAAGCCCATATAAGGACTTCCTGTACTTGCGCTGCTTCCTTTAACCTGTCTCCACTCTGGCCGTATTAAAACCAGGGGAAAAAGGCATGTATCTATGGTTTCTTACCACCCCTCTCATCTCTCTGATGGGGCGGCCACCACACACCCTCCCCCTCAGCTCTGACCGGGAGGGCGGGGCGGTCCAGCTTCCTAGGGCGTCCCTTCTGGACATAGCGTCCGCGTTTCCATGCGCGGCCCCGGACCTGTGGACGACCGAGAAGGCAAAGGGTTGCAGGGATAAGAACCAGCGGGTGACCCGGGCGTTAGTTTCCTTATTTCTTGACATCCATACCAGAGGGGCGTGGTCGGTGACAAGGGTGAAGTGCCGTCCCAAGAGGTAATATTTTAACTCTTCGAGAGCCCACTTGATTGCCAGACATTCTTTTTCTACCGTGGAGTATTTCTGTTCCCGTGGTAATAGTTTTCGGCTGATGTACGTTATCGGATGTTCCTCACCTCCTTGTAGTTGTGATAGGACGGCACCCACCCCTGTCTCGGAGGCATCCGTTTGTACCACCAAGGGTTTTGTGAAGTCGGGGGTCACCAGCACTGGGTCGGAGCAAAGGGCCTCCTTGAGCTCCAGGAACGCCTTCTCCGTTTCTTCGGTCCACCGGATCCGGTCTGGCAGCCGACTCCTTGTGAGATCTGTGAGGGGGGCAGCAAGGGAGGAGAAACGGGGAACAAAACGGCGGTAGTAGCTGGTGAGCCCCACGAATGTGCGTACCTGTTTCTTGGTTTGGGGGCGGGGCCAGCCTCTGATCGCCTCGACCTTGCTTGTCTGGGGTTTTACACATCCGCGACCGATGGTATACCCCAGGTAGTCTGCGTCCCTGAGGCCGAGGTGACACTTCTTGGGGTTGGCTGTCAGCCCCGCCCCTCGCAGGGCTCCCAGTACAGCTGTGACTTGCTTGAGATGTGTCCCCCATTCCTCCCCGTGGATCACGATGTCGTCCAGATAGGCCGCGGCGTACTCTCGATGGGGTCGGAGGACCCTGTCCATTAGCCTCTGGAAGGTTGCCGGTGCTCCGTGAAGGCCGAAGGGGAGCCGGAGGTAGTGGAAGAGGCCGTCCGGGGTCACGAAGGCTGTCTTCTCCCGGGCAGTGGGCGCCAGAGGGACCTGCCAGTATCCTTTGGTTAGGTCAAGGGTCGAAATATAACGGCTTTTCCCCAAACGTTCGATGAGCTCGTCAACTCTTGGCATGGGGTAAGCATCAAACCTTGATATTTCATTCAGTTTCCTAAAGTCATTGCAAAACCTGATTGACCCGTCCGGCTTGGGGATGAGCACGATGGGGCTGCACCAGGCGCTGTGCGACTCTTCTATAATTCCGTTCTCTAGCATGGTCTTCACTTCCTGGCGGACCGCTTCCCTCCTGGCTTCGGGGATCCGGTAGGGCCGCAGCTTCACCTTTTTCCCGGGCTCTGTGATGATGTGGTGTTCCAGAAGGTCGGTGTGGCCCGCGTCTGTGGAGAACACATCCCTGTGGCGGTCTATTAACTCACGCAGATCCTGGCGTTGTCTCTCTGATAGCTGCTCCCCCATGGGAACCAAGATCGCCTCTGTTTTAGCCGGGCCTGGTGGGAGAAACACAGCACACAAAGCATCCCGGGCGACCCACTTTTTCAACAAGTTGACGTGGTATATTTTTACCGGGGGTCGTCGCCCGGGCTGGCTGACACGGTAATTCACTTCTCCCACCTTTTCAAGGACTTCGTATGGCCCGTGCCATTTGGCGAGGAACTTGCATTCCGCCGTGGGTACCAGGACCAAAACTCGGTCGCCTGGGTTGAACACCCGGGGTTGGGCACTCCTATTATAGACGCGGGCTTGGGCAGCCTGAGCGGCCGCCATGTGTTCTCTTACCATGGGCCACAGCGCTGTCATCCTCTCCTGGACCTCTTCCACATGTTCCACCAGCGTGCGATGGGGAGAGGGCTGTTGCTCCCAGGCCTCTTTGGCCAGGTCCAGGAGTCCACGGGGTTGTCGGCCGTATAGCAGCTCGAAGGGGGAGAATCCGGTGGAAGCCTGGGGCACCTCCCGGATGGAGAACATCAGGTAGAGCAGCAGCTGGTCCCAGTTCCGTCCGTCCGCATCTATCACTTTTCTTAACATTTGTTTTAGTGTTTGGTTGAAACGTTCAACTAACCCATCTGTCTGGGGGTGATATACAGAGGTTCTCAGCTGTGTGATTTTCAACAGTTTGCACAAGTCTTTCATAATGCGAGACATAAATGGGGTACCTTGGTCTGTGAGGATTTCTTCGGGGAGGCCTACCCGTGAGAACATCATCATCAGCTCTCTGGCGATGCCCTTGGAGGCCATGGTGCACAGGGGGATGGCTTCAGGGTATCTGGTGGCGTAGTCGAGGATCACCAGGATGTACTGGTGTCCTCGGGTGCTCTTCGGCAGGGGCCCGACCAGATCCATAGCAATCCGGCTGAACGGCACCGATATGATGGGGAGAGGAATTAACGGGTTTCGGTGGTGGGGTTTTGGCGCCAACCGCTGGCACTCGGGGCAACTTCGACAGAAGTCCTCCACGGCCTTTTTTACTCCGGGCCAGTAGAATCTCGCCCGGATGCGCTCCATGGTCTTCTCCACGCCTAGATGAGCTCCTAGCTGGTGCGAGTGGGCTAGGCGTAACACCACGGGGATAAAAGGACGGGGCACCAACAGCAACTCATGCGTCACACCAGCTTTCTGAATCACTTGATATAGCAGAGCCTTTTTTATAGCAAAGTGTGGGAAAATCATTTGTCTTACCCCCTCTATGAGCTGGTCGTCGACCACGGACACCTGCTGAAGAGCGCTGGTGAGGTTGACGTCCTCCAGTTGCGCCGACCCGAACCTTCCTCTTAGCGGCTCTGCCAAGGGGGGCACATCAGCGGTGGGGTTGACCGGGAACATGTCTCCTAAGTCGACTTCCTCTTCGCCCGGTGGGGCGTCTCCCTCCTCGTCGGGTGGCGTCCCCTCCTCGCCCCTCGCCGTCACATACCCAGCTTCCTCTTCAGCCACTGCCTCCGCAGCGCTGGACTCTCCCTCGGAGAGTGGGTCAGTGGATGCTAATGGGTCCACTTCCTGGTACCCACAGAGGCGGGGCGGCGAGTGATGCTGCCTGGGAGGTGCTGGCGAGGGGGGTCCTCGAGGCGCTCGCCTGCTCCCTGTAGCTAGACGCATCCACAGAGAATGGAAGAGGGGGAGGTCACGACCTAGGAGTACCGGCACTGGCAGGTCGGGGACGACCCCAGCGGGACCGGAGTAGTTCCCCTTCGTTGTCTTGAGGTGGTGCATCGTTGTGGGGTACTGGCGGGTCTCGCCATGTATGCAGGTGACCCCAAGGCTACCCTCCAGATAGGGCCGCTGGGCGAACTCCGGCCGGACCAGTGTCACCATGCTCCCTGAATCCAGCAAGGCTGTGGTGTCTCGCCCATTGGCCTTCACAGGGGTAGAGACGGCCGAACAGCTGTCTTCCGCCCAGCAGGTGGTCAGTAATCCACAGGGTCTGCCGGAGGGGTGTTTGCTGGTCGCCGTGGCCATGTGCACATCTTCTCTATGGGGGCAGCTCCAGGCAATGTGACCCTTCTCACCACACTCGTAGCACTTTCGGTTGTCTGGTGTCATGAGGGGGCGTCTCCAGGGGGCCTCCATGGCTGGCCTTGATGGGGGCCCTTCGACTGGCAGATGTTTTTTTAGGCGGACCTCGGTAGCTGGTGGTCGGGTGGGGTTTTCTTTGCTGGTGGGCCGCCCACTGCGTAGCACACCCTGGGCCGCCTGATAGCCTTCCATGATGTTCACCAGTTCATCTGCTGTTTGGGGGTTTTGCTGGCATGCTAGTTTTTTTTGCTTCAAAGGGGAGTGCCCTCATGTAACGGTCCAGGATCACTCTCTCTAGGGGAGTGAGTGTTTTGGGCTCAGCCACCAGCCAAGCATTGGTAATCCTCACCAACTCGTGCAGTTGTGCTCTAGGGGGGGCTGCAGGATCAAATGTCCATTCATGAAAACGCTGGGCGCGAGTGATCAAAGTAAACCCATACCGTTTCATAATCTCCGCCTTTAGCGCCGTGTATGGTATGCGGGGATCAACCGCCAGATCCTGGTAGGTGGTTTGGGCTACACCGGACAGGAATGGAGCCAGTAGCCCTACCCACTGATCTTCTGGCCATTCTTCTCTCTCAGCTGTCCTCTCGAAGGTCAGCAGGAATGCCTCGATGTCATCAGTGGGTGTTTGCTTGGTGAGGAAACGTGCAGGGTTTGCACGGCGCATCTTTTCCTCCGTTGTTTTTATCCCGTGGGCAGTGCGTCGCTCGTTTAACTCCGCGCGCAATAATTCCGTTGTCTGCATTTGCAGCGACATAGCTTGCTCATGTCTTGTCTGCTGCTGGTGATTGCTCTCGATGAGCTGAGCAATCAACACTGATAACGGAAACGATTCCATTGCTTCGTTGGGTTTTGATTTATTAATTTCAATCAGAATGCGATTGCCCGCATTCTCCACCATATGTGATGCACTCGGGTTGGAACGAGTGAACACAAGATTGAAATTAATGAAACCAAGAACCACCAACACATAAATTGAGTTAAACTGTTTATCGACTGTATTGTGGGGAAGAGAGGTAGGGGTTAATGTACACCGAATAAGCCAATCCGCAGTCCAGGAGCGTCGTCGTGGTAGGAAAGCAGGGTTCGGTACACAGAGACGGGTCCTCATGTATAGCAGGATTCGGCAGGTAGGCGGGAAGTCGTACAGGCAGGGATCAGGCACGGGGGAGGTAGTCAGACAGGCAGGGGATTCGGCACACAGCAGGGAAGTCAGACAATCCGGGATATCAGCACACAGCAAGGTCCTCCTTTCAAAGATAGTCATACACAACGCGTCAACAATACTCTTTCTCTCTCTCTCACCAAACTCCACCATTGATTTCCCCTAAGGTACTCTCTCGATTGTGAGTGAGGTGCCTCTTCTTATGGCATTTCCCCTTAGCTCCTTGATGGCTGTCAGGTGCCGCTTGATGAGCAGGAAGCCCATATAAGGACTTCCTGTACTTGCGCTGCTTCCTTTCACCTGTCTCCACTCTGGCCGTATTAAAACCAGGGGAAAAAGGCATGTATCTATGGTTTCTTACCACCCCTCTCATCTCTCTGATGGGGCGGCCACCACAACTGTAAGTAACTTTTTTCCACAATCTCTCTGGTCCACTAAAGTTCTACACAGTAAGTATCCTCTTTCCACATTCTCTGTGGTCAAAAAAAGGTTTGCGATGTAAGGAGCCTCTCTCCACAGTATATCTGGTCCAGTAAAGCTGTGCACTGTAAGTAACTCCTTTCCACAATCTGTCTGGTCCACTAAAGGTCTACACAGTAAGTAGCCTCTCTCTACAATCTCTCAGGTCCACTAAAGGTGTCTACTGAAAGTAACTTCTCTCTACAGTCTCTGTTATCCACTTCAGGTGTGCTCTGTTAGTAGCCTATTTCCGCATTCTCGGTGGTCCACTAAAAGTTTTCACTGTAAGTAACTTCTTTCCACAATCTCTCTGGTCCACTAAAGTTCTACACAGTAAGTATCCTCTTTTCACATTCTCTGTGGTCCAGAAAAGGTTTGCGATGTAAGGAGCTTCTCTCCAGAGTATATCTGGTCCACTAAAGGTGTGCACTGTAAATCGCCTCTCTCCACAATCTCTCTGGTCCACAAACGTTATGCACAGTAAGTAGCCTCTCTCTACAATCTCTCAGGTCCACTAAAGGTGTCTACTGAAAGTAACTTCTCTCTGCAGTCTCTGTTGTCCACTTCAGGTGTGCTCTGTAAGTAGCCTATTTCCGCATTCTCGGTAGTCCACTAAAAGTTTTCACTGTATTGAGCTTCTCTCCACAATCTCTCTGGTCAACTAAAGTTCTACTCAGTAAGTTGCCTCTTCCACATTCTCTGTGGTCCAAAAAAGGTTCGCACTGTAAGGAGCCTCTCTTCACAATCTGTCTGGTCCACTAAAGTTCTACACAGTAAGTAGCCTCTCTCTACAATCTCTCAGGTCCACTAAAGGTGTCTACTGAAAGTAACTTCTCTCTACAGTCTCTGTTGTCCACTTAAGGTGTGCACTGTAAGCCTCTTTCCGCAGTCTCGGCGGTCCACTAAAAGTTTTCACTGTAAATAACTTCTTTCCCCAATCTCTCTGGTCCACTAAAGTTATAAACAGTAAGTATCCTCTTTCCACATTCTCTGTGGTCCAAAAAAGGTTTGCAATGTAAGGAGCCTCTCTCCACAGTATATCTGGTCCACTAAAGGTGTGCCCTGTAAGTCGCCTCTCTCCACAATCTCTCTGTTCCTCAAACGTTATGCACAGTAAGTAGCCGTTCTCTACAATCTTTCAGGTCCACAAAAGGTGTCTACTGAAAGTCGCTTCTCTCTACAGTCTCTGTTCTTCACTTAAGGTGTGCACTGTAAGTAGCCTCTTTCCGCAGTCTCGGTGGTCCACTAAAAGTTTTCACTGTAAGGAGCCTCTCTCCACAATCTTTCTGGTCCACTAAAGTTGTGCACTGTAAGTAACTTCTTTCCACAATCTCTCTGGTCCACTAAAGTTATACACAGTAAGTTGCCTCTTCCACATTCTCTGTGGTCCAAAAAAGGTTTGCACTGTAAGGAGCCTCTCTCCACAATCTCTACTGTCCACTAAAGTTGTGCACTGTAAGTAACTTTTTTCCACAATCTCTCTGGTCCACTAAAGTTCTACACAGTAAGTATCCTCTTTCCACATTCTCTGTGGTCAAAAAAAGGTTTGCGATGTAAGGAGCCTCTCTCCACAGTATATCTGGTCCAGTAAAGCTGTGCACTGTAAGTAACTCCTTTCCACAATCTGTCTGGTCCACTAAAGTTCTACACAGTAAGTAGCCTCTCTCTACAATCTCTCAGGTCCACTAAAGGTGTCTACTGAAAGTAACTTCTCTCTACAGTCTCTGTTATCCACTTAAGTTGTGCTCTGTTAGTAGCCTATTTCCGCATTCTCGGTAGTCCACTAAAAGTTTTCACTGTATTGAGCTTCTCTCCACAATCTCTCTGGTCCACTAAAGTTATGCATAGTAAGTTGCCTCTTCCACATTCTCTGTGGTCCAAAAAAGGTTTGCACTGTAAGGAGCCTCTCTCCACAATCTTTCTGGTCCACTAAAGTTGTGCACTGTAAGTAACTTTTTTCCACAATCTCTCTGGTCCACTAAAGTTCTACACAGTAAGTATCCTCTTTCCACATTCTCTGTGGTCAAAAAAAGGTTTGCGATGTAAGGAGCCTCTCTCCACAGTATATCTGGTCCAGTAAAGCTGTGCACTGTAAGTAACTCCTTTCCACAATCTGTCTGGTCCACTAAAGTTCTACACAGTAAGTAGCCTCTCTCTACAATCTCTCAGGTCCACTAAAGGTGTCTACTGAAAGTAACTTCTCTCTACAGTCTCTGTTATCCACTTAAGGTGTGCTCTGTTAGTAGCCTATTTCCGCATTCTCGGTAGTCCACTAAAAGTTTTCACTGTATTGAGCTTCTCTCCACAATCTCTCTGGTCAACTAAAGTTCTCTCAGTAAGTTGCCTCTTTTCACATTCTCTGTGGTCCAAAAAAGGTTCGCACTGTAATGAGCCTCTCTCCACAATCTTTCTGTTCCACAAACATTATGCACAGTATTTGTTGGGAATTCCATTGGTTAATCTCCTGTAAACTGATATGTATTGCTTATATTGAAATATGTATTGGAATATATCATGTGACAATTCTATAAACTGATATGTATTACTTATATTGAAATATGCATTGGAATATATCATGTGACAATATATATTGATTGTATCTGAATATGTATCTATGAAATGTATCATGTGCACCAAAACACAATAAAATATATAAGGTATAATGTTAGAAACACATAATACACTTTCACAGCAGGTATAATGTGAGCACAAAAGCACATAATGTTAGATATGGAAGCACGCTTTCACAGCAGCACAGCACCTGGTATTTTTTAAGGGCCGGTTGGGAGGTGTGGGAATGCCAGAGCACCTGATATTTTTTAAGGGTCGAGTGGGAGGCTTGGGAAAGCCTGATGCTGAACCACTATGAAGCATGAAAAGGCAGACTAATTAAAATGCACAGTCACACAAAAACACATAAAAAATAATGAGGAGAGTTTACAAAAAAAGAGAGCAATCATAATGACATGAAGGTATTATTCATTTTCGGTGCTTTCCAGAGTTCAGTTTAAGGTTTCCATCCACTATGGTTTAAAACCAAAAGGTCAAGAAAGCAATCAGAGACTGGGCATGCGCGGACATGCGCATTGAGGAAACCATCTTGGCTTGAGAAGAGATACCTGATGGACAATCTGATAAGAAACTGTATAAAATGGACTGTACCTAATGAATTGTTGAGCATCTCTGCAGAGGGGCTACGACTTTGATTTTGTGGTATACGGAATAAAGTCTGATATTCTCTGAGACGACTGCTTCATCCTCTTCATTTGAACACTTAGAGAAATTTGAGAGCAAAAGTTGAGAACTCTGAATTTTCTTGAGAACTCTGAAAATCTTGTCGCTTGGAAACCACGACAAACTTGGCGTCACGAGAACAAGATAGGACCAAGGCCGGTTGCGGTGCAGACGGGAGGAGGAGACAGGGGAGGGTCCTTCCAGCCGGCTAATTGACAGAAACCAAGGTAAGCGAAGTTAATCTTATATCGCTTGAGAATACCTTGTTGAAATATATTTATAGATATAGTGGGGGGAAAAAGGCTCTCTCTCTCTCTCTCCCTTTCCCTGCTAAAAAAACAGTGACCAGACACCTTGCCTATTAAAAAATCCTGTGCAAAAGTAAAGATAAAGTTTGATAAAACATTGTGTAAAAGAGGACGGTGGTAATCTGAGAGAATCATTGCGCAAGCGATATTTTGTATGAAAGTGAGTGAAAGAGTAACACCTGGGCAGAGGTCGCTATATTGAACGCTAACTGCAGGTGTTGGAGTGAATGGAAGTTTGGGTGGTCAGAGCTACAAACTTGAAGTCAGCAATAAAACGTACGGAGTGAGAGAAGAGTGTTGTGTAAAAGGGGGTCCACTGAGAGACCAGAGAAGAGTGTTGTGTAAAAGGGGGTCCACTGAGAGACCAGAGAAGAGTGTTGTGCAAGAGGGGGTCCACGGAGAGACCAGAGAAGAAGCGTGCGTGCTGATAAAGAACGAATGATGATGTAATAAATTACTGTTTTTAAATTTGTTGATACAAGATATGCATTTTGAGGTTTTGACGTATCATGAAAACGGGAAAATAACTGAAAGACATATACACGAAGAAGGTTGTGAATTGGTAAAAAATAATAAGTATATAATAGAAAGAAAAATCAAAGGAGAAATAGAACTTGCATTTGAAATTACGAGAAGTGAGTGGCATGAAGCAAAATTAACGGCAATGTTACACGGACGGTTTGTGCAAAAATTTGAAGTAATAGAGAGAGTTATAAACATTAATAAAGAGAAAGAAAATAGTAGAACAAATTAATAACTTAATCTGTTGTGTGGATAAAATTGTGGAAATAAGGTGCATGATAAAAAGTGATAAGCTAATAAACGGGAAAAACTAGAACTTGTATAGGGAAAATACACAGCGTGAGTAGCACGCAGAAAAATTTAAGGCTATATTACAAGGAAAGCTTGTTCAGAAAATTAGAATAACAGAGAGTGATAAAGAATAATAAGGAATAAATAAGGTAAAAATAATAAATGGGATAATATGAACATTTATTTGATATCTGAACAAACATATGGTGTCTGAATAAGAAAAGTATTTTAAGCATTTAAAGTGTGTTCAAAAAGAACTCGGATAATTTGGAAAAAGTCGCGCGAATGAATACGTGAAATAGAATATAAAAAATAAAATAAGAAAGGGATATAAAATACTGCATTTACATTAGTGCGAGTGAGAAATAATTTAGGAAATAATCTAAGTGATAAAAGAAAGTAAAACAATAAAATAAGTGACAACGGAACAAATATACAAAAGGTATAATAATTTATAGAATAAGTTAAGAATTATCGGTTGCCTGAACAAAACATATGGTGTTTAAATGAATAGGAAAAAGTTTTAACAATAGTTTAAAGTAAATTTTAAAAGATTGAAAGAATTCTAGAAATAAAACTGTGACTAAAGTATGATAATTAAAATATAAAAGAAGCATAAGACTACTGCATTTAAAGATAAATAACGAAGTGAGGAATAAAAATTATATAAACTAGTTGAAGTTAAAAAGACAAGAGTAATTAAAAGAAAGGAGGAATGGTAATTATAAATACGCATTGGTTAATAGAAAGAAGAGGTGGTTTATTTTGTGAGAAACACTCAATACGCTGGGAGTCAAAAACGGACCACGAATTATCGAGTAATGAGAATGCAGTAAGAGACCAGTGGATGGTGCGAACAATAAACAGTTATACTGAGTTCAGAAGAACTCTGAAAGTATACACTGAATATAAATTAAACCAAGAAAAGTGGGAGGAATTTCGAGCTAAATATTGGAGCAGGATAGTAAAAGAAGAAGATTAAGAATCCTGTAATAAATTGTTAAAAGGCTGAATAGAAATAAAAATAAAATAATGGGTACACCAGTAGAGAAACTGGGAAAGCGTTGTCCAGTCCTAGAAAAAGATATAGTAAAAATATCTGCAAAATGGGAAAAAAGAACTAAAAAAGGAATCACACGTTGGCCAAAAGAAGGAACATTTGATCTGGCAGTGTGTGAAGAAATGATTGAGATAGTGATGAATTACAGAGCAAAATATAAGTCAAAGAAGAGGACTGAAAAAAGAAAGAAAGAATTGGAAGTGTTGAAAATGTTTAAAGATGCAGGAATGGAGCTGTGCCGAGCCTACAGGGGAAAAGGAGGAAAGACAACGACCCAGGCCAGACTGCCTCTGGAAGACCCAAACCAGCCACCGCCATATTCAGGAAGAGACAACCAGCAAAAGGAGGAAAAAGGTATTTACCCAATAATAAAAGGAGTACTGACTGTAGCAGGGCCATTGGAATTAGAACCAACAGAAGACGAGAAAAAAGAGAAAGCAAATAAAAAGAAAGAGAAAGATGAAATATGGAAACAAATGGTGGAAAGGGAAAGAATAATAAATGAAAGGGAACAGAGGGTAGAGACTGGTATGGAGACGGAGAGGGAAAGAATAAACAAGCAGCGTAAAGACAGAGACAGAGAATGTGGCTGAATATGGAAAAAGAAAAACAGAAAAGAGAACAGGAAATAAAAGACGAACGAAAGGAGATGATAAAACAGGCACGACAGAGAGAAGCAGATCTCAAGTTAAGAGAAGAGCAGGTGGAAGAAAGGGAGAGATTAGGGCCAATAGAAAGGGAGGATGAGGAAAGGAGCTATGAGAGGAAAAAAGAAGCAGAGAAAAGGAGAAAGTGGCAGGCAATCAGGCAGTATATGGAAAGAAGAGGAGAGGAGGTAGGATACTCCTGGACAATACCTGCGCAGATAGATTCAGATGATGAAGAAGAGAAAGGTGAGGAAGAAGAAGGAGAGGGAGTGCAAGAGAGGAGGCAGCGAGAGGAGGAAGAAGAGGAAGAAATAAGACAGATAGAGGAGGAAGAATTAATACGGATACAAGAGGGAGAAATACTGCAGCCGCGTAGAAGTGAGAGGGAAAGAAAGCAGACAAAGAAATATGGAGCGTGGAAAATAAATCCACTGTTGGTTAAGGGACAGCAGCGACAATATATTCCCTGGGGTTCTCAAGACCTCCAAAATCTGATAACATCCCTGCCAGAAATACAGGATGGAGCGGCCATTTGGATAAGGAAGCTGGAGGAGGAAATGGTGGGAAAGATGTTGGCGCTGGGAGATGTAAAGGCCCTACTCGGAAAGGTAGTGGGGAGAGAAAAAATGCTGGATATAATGCAGCAGGCAGGATTTCATGTGCAAGGGGCCAGAGGAGTGGGACTCGCTGGTGTGGATGGAAATCCATTCGACCCATACAGAAAACAGGTGTGGGATGCCCTGAGGAAGGCCTACCCCACAAGACCGAGCACAGCAATGCTGAAGGGAGTGGCCATGACAGAGGGGGAGTCTCCAGCAGCCTATGTGGAGAACCAATACAGAAACTGGAGAATGACACTGGATAAAGACATTCAGGGAGATCCCATTATGACAGCAATGTTTCGCACAGCTATCCTAGAAGGGCTGCCACAACATGCCAAAAGCCACCTGGAGGAGGTAGTGGGACTGCCTTCCATGCAGCACAGAGAGTTTGTGGACCATGTGATCCATGCGGTGGAAAGATGTCGCCTGGAAGAAAAGAAACAAAGTAACCAGGAACGAGAGGTGCAGAGAAAACTTTTCCAGATGCAGCTGGAAGATCTGAAAAGCAGAGAAAAGAGCAGGAATAAAGAAAAAGAAAAAGACAAAGACACAAAGAAAATAGCACCCATCATGGCAGATTTCACATGGGAAGAGCCAGAACCCCCATTCTCTGAAAGAGGAAGAGGCCCGAGCGGACCCCAGCCGACCGTCATCTATAATTTCGCTGGAGTTCCTCCGCCAGCATTCCCGACACCAATGTGCGTTCAAGGAGCAATACAGGGAGCCCCGCCACAGAATTGGGGGCAGGGGAACAAAGGAGGAACTGGACAGAACTCAGGGAATAAAGGACAAGGGAATCAGAATAGAGGACAAGGTCAAGGAGGTTATGTGCAGAATCAACAGGGACCCCCTCAGGGTCCACCAGTGTGCTGGGGGTGTGGGCAAGCAGGGCATCTAAAGAGAAACTGCCGTAATGGCCCCCCACAGCAGCAGTATCAGCAACAGCCACAACAGCAGTATTTTCAGGCAGGACCAAGTCAGCAGCTGCCACAGCAGCAGGTACGGCAGTATCAGGGAGGACTCCAAGGGCCTTGGATTCCAGCACAAGCGCAGGGTCCTGTAAATTATGTAGGTAACCAATATGGGTGCCCAGAGAACCCAGGTAAAGTGGGACAGCATGTGTTGATAACTAATAATGCAGATCAGGAACCCATGATAAATGTAGAAATAGCAGGTAGAATAGTACCCATGATGATAGATACAGGGGCTACTGTTACATGTATTCAAAGAAAATATGCAACCCACTTACCACTGTCAGGCCAATATGTAAAGACTGTAGGGTTCTCGGGGAAAGCACAATTAATTCCATTGACAGTACCAGTGCCAGTAATAATAGGTAAGAAAGAGACTACAATACCATTAGTAGTATGTACTAACACTCCAGTGAATTTATTAGGTAGAGATGCTATTTTAGATTTAGAGCTGCAAATACACTGCGGAAAAAAAGGAATTAATCTAACAGGGATGTATGGAGTGCAGAAAGAAGAAGATAACGAGTGGGCAAATGTCTACTGGTTGGGAGAGATAGAAGAGCAAGTGAGGGCACAGGCCTGGAAGAAATGGGGAAAGTATGTAGAAGTGCAAATACCTGAAGCAACATGGCCTGAATTAAAAATGCATTGTACTATGAGATTTGATCCCACTCATGATACTAAATTAGAACAGAAATGGGCCTTGGAAAAAGGAGATGAACAATGTATTAGGTCCACAGCACTTATCATTGGACCCGAGGGAGCTGCCCTAAGGGTGGAGGAAACAGAATGGACACAAATGTGGTTTAACATAAAAGGAGCAGTACCCCATGTGACATTAAAAGTAAATCCTGACTACAGATCAAAAGACTTAGGAATAATGGTAAAAAGAGCAGAAAACATGCAGTTCTATCGCACAGAAAACATGAGAATTTGGATGTCTGAAGACCAGACGATGATGAAAATAACAACTGAAACACACATGACAGGAAAACCAGAAGAAGTGAAAATTCAAATTAAAGGATCCAAACGATGGGTTCAAGAACAAAAAGAAGAACGGCTAAATACACTCCCAGAAAAATTATGGTCACAGCATGACACCGACGTGGGTAGGGTGAGATCAGCTAACCCAGTTGAGATAAAACTTAAAGAGGGATGTAGGGGTCCATATAGACCCCAGTATCCCTTAAAAAAGGAAGCAATAGAAGGAATCAAGGAAACCATTGAAGGTTTGTTAGAAGCAGGTGTGTTAAGAAAAACAGTGAGCTCATGTAACACTCCTCTGCTACCAGTACGAAAAGCAGATGGAGTAAAATGGAGATTAGTGCATGACCTAAGAGCAGTGAATGATGCAGTACAGGATACATTGGCAGAAGTGCCAAACCCGCATACGTTATTAACTAATATTCCGACTACAGCGAAATGGTTTACTGTGATAGATCTGTGTTCAGCGTTCTTTAGTGTGCCGTTAGAAGCAAGAAGTCAGGAGTTATTTGCATTTACTTATGCAGGACAGCAGTATACATATACTAGGATGCCGCAGGGGTACAAACATTCGCCGCATGTTTTTAATCAAGTATTAAGAGCAGATCTACAGGGTTTAGAACTAAAAAGTGTAGTTCTACAATATGTAGATGACTTATTAGTATGTTCAAATTCACGAGAACAGTGTGAAATAGACAGCTTAAGGCTCTTAGAGAAATTAGCACAGGGAGGACACAAGGTGTCCAGGAAAAAGTTACAATACTGTCAAACAGAAGTAGAATACTTAGGAAGAAAAATAGCATTTGGATGTAAAAGTATAGCTGAAAAACAAGTGGAAGCTATAGTGGCTGTGCCAAAGCCAGAAACAGTAGGCCAAATGATGACATTCCTAGGTATGACTGGATTTAGTGCAGATTGGATAGCAGATTATGCAGAGAAAACACACCCACTGAGGAAAATAATGAAAGAAGTAGGGCAAGACAATTTGAGAAATAAATTAAAGTGGGATGTGGATGCCGACACAGCGTTTGAAAGCATCAAAAAGGAGCTAATACAGGCTCCAGCCCTAGCCTTACCAAACTATGACAAGACATTTGAAATGTATGTGTCAACAAAGACAGGAGGATTTGCTACAGCAATGTTACTGCAGGAAACCTGCAAAGGAAGGAAAAAGCAGCCTATAGCTTATTACAGCACTAAGCTAGATGAGGTGGCATTAGGCTATCCACCCTGCTATCAGGACTTAGCAGGAGTGTGGTGGGCCTATGAAAAGGCAGTAGCAGTAACAATGGGATATCCAATAACAATATATACTCATCATAAGGTAGCAGAAATGATTGAACAAGGTAAATTTGTGCTAACCCCAGCAAGGATTCATAACTATTACATGTTAACGGTATATCCAAACATAACCATAATGAAATGTAAT